>CM075977.1:391130642-391205925 GCA_038087875.1 Malacoraja senta
GTAGGATAGTGCAAGGGGTACGACGAGTTGATCGCTGGTCGGCATGGACTCGGTGGGTCCGAAGGGCCTTGTTTCCCGCGCTGCATCTCCGAAGTAAAGCGAAAGGAAGTGGAAGGCAATAATAATAATAATAATAAGTTTATTTATATAGCATATTTTCCAATTGATTTGAATCAAAAGCCAAAGTGCTTTACAGTTACTAACCATACAAATAATAAAAAGAGATAGAAAAAATGACAACACACTATAAGAGATTTTACACAAACACGAACATCCCCCCACAGTAGAATCTCACTCTCCACTGTGAGGGAAGGCACCAAAATGTCCAGTCCTCCTCCTCCTCCTAGTCCACCCGAGGTCGGGGCCAGTTTGAGGCCACTGCAGCCAGTCGCCGCAACGGCAGCCCGATGTTGTTTGCCCACCCCGCATCGGGTGGAAAAGTCCTCAGCAGCTTGGAAATGTCTGGAGCGGCCGCTCCTTCCCCGGAGACTGTGAGCCGTGGATTTCAGGCCGCGCCGGTTGGAGCCTCGACTCCGCGGTGTCGCCCTCAAACCGCAGACCGCAGACTGCGGCTGCCCGATGTTGGTGGTCGGCGGCCACAGCACTCCGGAGCGGCGACCCGGCAAGGCATCGCCCGCTCCCTGCTGATGTCCCAGCGCTGTGCCGCCGAAGCTGTGGTCCCCGGCAGGAAACGCCGTTCCAGCCCGATGGAAGGCCGCATGGGAGACCGGAGACGCGATTTGGAGGAAAACCGCATCTCTGACCAGGTAGGACTGGGGTTAAAACAGTTCCCCCCCCACATAGAAAGAATAGACTCCAAAAAATAAATGTTCAGACAATAAAAGAGTTAGAGGACGGACTGCAGGCAGGCGGCCATACAAACGGCGCCCACTCCTGCACATCCGCCATCTTGGAAAAAAAGAAAAAAAAAAAAAAATGTACAATAAGAACTTTTGAAAGGCATTTGGACAGGTGCCTTTTAAATGGGTAGCACAGGTTTAGAGGGAATGTGTAGGAAGGAACTGCAGATGCCGGTTGAAACTGACAATAGACACAAAATGCTGGAGTAACTCAGACGGAACAGGCAGCATCTCTGGAGAGAGGGAATGGGGTGATGCTTCGGGTCGAGACCCTTCTTCAGACTGTATGATATATAAATATATGTATATATATATTGTAGATTAGTGCCACTCATATTACTAGTCTGCCCACAGGCTTATTGGAGAGCTCTCTATCTCTCTCCTCTAGACTAGCTGAATGCATGTTGGAGATGAAAGCACCTTGTGTTTCCTCCGCCAGAGTTGCTAATAAAAGACTATGGATTCCAATCACTATGTGTGAGTCTGATCATTTCCTACACACATATATATATATAAATATATAATATTATGTATATGTATTCCCAAAGGACTGCGGACACATCAAATGTAATTTTACGATTGCGAGATGCTGTGTTGAGTCATCGATAAAGACAGGTTACAAAATTGAACAAGATTAAAAGTTAAATAAACAGCAGATAGCTGACAAATGTACACAGACTTATCACTGATTCATATCTGCTCACCTTAAATGATGCAGGCGCTTTTGTGTTGGAGAACAGGTTGCATTGATAAGCTCCCTGGCAGTGTCAGTGTGCTGCGTCACTCCACAGCTCAAGGCCTTGCTACCGGTCCATCACACCAACTAACGCACTCTCGCTCTCTGCCTGCACCCTTGTGTAATATTGGGGCAGCTCTCCATTGCATGGAACAATATCACTGATGAGAGAGACATTCATGTTGATAAGTCACAGGAGGGGTTTGGCACAGTGGCGCAGCGGTAGAGTTGCTGTCTTACAGCGCCAGGGACCTGGGTTCGATACTGACCTCGGGTGCTGTCTGTGCGATCTCCCCGTGGCCCGCGTGGGTTTTCTCCAGGTGCTCTGGATTCCTACCACATTCCAAAGACGTACAGGTTTTTTATGCTAAAGATAGACCCAAAAAGCTGGAGTAACTCTGCGGGTCAGACAGCACCTCTGGAGAAAAGGAATAGGTAACATTTTGGATCGAGACCCATCTTCAGAGTGAAGAAGGGTCTCAACCCGAAACATTGCTATTCCTTTACTCCAGAGATGCTGTCTGACCCGCAGAGTAACTCCAGCCTTTAGGGTCTATCTTCGGTTTAAAACAGCATCTACAGTTCCTTCCCACTGGTTTGTAGGCTAATTGGCTTTGGTAAAAGTTGTAATTTGTTCCCAGTGTGCAGGATAGTGCTAGTGTATGGGGATCGCTGATCGGCACGGACTCAGTGGGCCAAAAGGCCTGTTTCCACACCTTGTCTCTAAATTAAACCAAACTAAACGGAGCAAAATTAGGCCATTCAGCCCATCAAGTCTACTCTGCCATTCATTTATGGCTGATCTAACTTACCCTCTCAACCCCATTCTCCTGCCTTCGCCCCATAACTTCTGGCACCCGGACTAATCAAAAATCTATCTATCTCTGCCTTAAAGAGATAGATTTTTTTTATTTTATATGGATCTATGATAATCTAATTATTTTTTTCTCTGTAAAGCACTTTGGCTTCAACGTGATTTGATTTAAAAGTGCTATATAAATAAAAATTACTTACTTACTTACTTACTTAAACATATCATTAACGGCCTCCACAGCCTTCAGTGGCAAAGAATCCCACGGAATCATCACCATCTGACTAAAGAAATTCCTCCTCATCTCCTTCCTAAAGGAACGTCCTTTAATTCAGAGGCTATAACCTCTATTCCTAGACTCTCCCACAAGTGGAAACATCCTCTCCACATCCACTCTATCCAGGCCTTTCACTATTCGGTAAGTTTCAATGAGGTCCCCCCCTCATCTTTCCAAATGCCAGCGTGCAGAGACACAATACCGACAAACCCTCATCATACGTTGACCAAATCTTCTTGGGGATTATGCTCATAAACCTCCTCTGGACCCTCTACAACGCTAGCATACCCTTCCTCAGATATGGGTCCCAATATTCCAATTGTATTCAGGGCCTGTCCCACTAAGGTGATTTTTTTAGGCGACTGCCGGCGACTAGGTTGTCACTACATGGTCGCCGGGGTGTCGCCTTATGGTCGTGAGTAGTCTCCTCAGTCGCCCAAAGAGTCGTAGCGTTTTTCTGCTCGCCGCTGGATTTTTGAAATGTTCAAGACTTTTCAGCGACAGTCGGCGGCCGTGGGCTTGTCGTAGCTTGTCTTCTCCTGACGTAGATGCTGTCGTAGGTTGTCGTAGGTTGTCGCCAGGATGGCGTAGGTTGTCGCCAGGATGGCGTAGGTTGTCGCCAGGATGGCGTAGGTTGTCGCCAGGATGGCGTAGGTTGTTGCCAGGTGACATAGGTTGTTGCCAGGTGACGTAGGTTGTCGCCAGGATGGCGTAGGTTGTTGCCAGGTGACGTAGGTTGTTGCCAGGTGACATAGGTTGTTGCCAGGTGACATAGGTTGTTGCCGGGTGACATAGGTTGTTGCCAGGTGACATAGGTTGTTGCCGGGTGACATAGGTTGTTGCCAGGTGACATAGGTTGTTGCCGGGTGACATAGGTTGTTGCCAGGTGACATAGGTTGTTGCCAGGTGACATAGGTTGTTGCCGGGTGACATAGGTTGTTGCCAGGTGACATAGGTTGTTGCCGGGTGACATAGGTTGTTGCCGGGATGGCGTAGGTTGTTGCCAGGTGACATAGGTTGTTGCCGGGTGACATAGGTTGTTGCCGGGATGGCGTAGGTTGTTGCCAGGTGGCGTAGGTTGTTGCCAGGTGGCGTTGGTTGTCGCCAGGATGGCATAGGTTGTCGCCAGGATGGCGTAGGTTGTTGCCGGGTGACATAGGTTGTTGCCAGGATGGCGTTGGTTGTTGCCAGGTGACATAGGTTGTTGCCGGGTGACATAGGTTGTTGCCAGGTGACATAGGTTGTCGCCGGTGATGACTTCGGTGAATTCCATTGTCGTAGTCGCCGGCAGTCGCCTAAAAATTGCCTAGTGGGACAGGGCCCTTAACGTGCCTGACAGCCCCGCATCAACAACCATGGTGGTGGTGTACAACAAAAAACAGACACAAAGTGCTGGAGTAACTCAGCGGGTCAGGCAGCATCCCTGGAGAACATGTATTAGGGTAGCTTATCCCATCCGCCCGCATTTGGCCAATATATCTCTAAACCTTTCCGGTATATGTACCTGTAAAAATGTTGCTACTGTACCTGCCTCAACTACCTCCTCTGACAGCTTGTTCCATTCATCTATCATCCTCAGTTGCCCCTTAGATTCTTATTCTTTCGCACCTTAAACCAATGCCCTCTAGTTGTGGACCGGAGCCTTTAGGTTATGGTGTGCCATTTCTGTGCTCTATAACTCCCCAACTCTGGGACTCTGTGACTCTTATCAATCTACTAATTTAGCTGCGACCAGTTTACATGCTGTATGACTCTGTGGCTCCATGAATCTACAAGCTTAGATGTGACCTGTATCCGTACTGTATGACTTTGTGACTCTATAACACTACCTGCTTAGATTTGACCTATGAATCTACATGTTTCCACGCTGTATAACTCGATGAATCTACTAGTTTAGAATTTGGTATTCTTTGCCCCAGACGGTTGTGGAGGCCATGAGTGGATATTTTTAAGGCAGAGTTAAATAGATTCTTGATTACTACGGATGTCAGAGGTTATGGGGAGAAGGCAGGAGAGGGAGAAATAGATCAGCCATGATTGAATGGTGGAGTAGACTTGATGGGCCTAATGGCCTAATTCTACTCCTAGCGCTTATGACTTATGACCTTGTGATGTATGACTCTGTGACTCTATGAATCTCAAGAGATTCAAGAGAGTTTATTGTCATGTGGCCCAGATAGGACAATGAAATTCTTGCTTTGCTTCAGCACAACAGAACATAGTGGGCATGAATACAGAACAGATCAGTGTGTCCATATACCATTATATAAATATATACACACATGAATAAATAAACTGATAAAGTGCAAATAAACAGATTATGGGCTATTAATGTTCAGAGTTTTGTCCGAGCCAAGTTTAATAGCCTGATGGCTGTGGGGAAGTAGCTATTCCTGAACCTGGTCGTTGCAGTCTTCAGGCTCCTGTACCTTCTACCTGAAGGTAGCAGGGAGATGAGTGTGTGGCCAGGATGGTGTGGGTCCTTGATGATACTGCCAGCCTTTTTGAGGCAGCGACTGTGATAGATCCCCTCGATGGAAGGGAGGTCAGAGCCGATGATGGACTGGGCAGTGTTTACTACTTTTTGTAGTCTTTTCCTCTCCAGGGCGCTCAAGTTGCCGAACCAAGCCACGATGCAACCGGTCAGCATGCTCTCTACTGTGCACCTGTAGAAGTTAGAGAGAGTCCTCCTTGACAAACCGACTCTCCGTAAACTTCTCAGGAAGTAGAGGCACTGATGTGCTTTCTTAATAATGGCATCAGTGTTCTCGGACCAGGAAAGATCTTCAGAGATGTGCACGCCCAGGTATTTGAAGCTCTTGACCCTTTCCACCATCGACCCGTTGATGTAAACGGGACTGTTCTTGTGCTTTTGCAAACACAAGAACAGAATCTACTAGCTTAGATGCGTCTGTGTGCCTCTGTGACTCTTCTCTGCATGCAACTGCTTCGGCAGCATGCGTCGTGCCTCACCAGCGCATGCAATCCATCTCCTTCGCCGCTAGCTCCCAGTGAAATCGGCAGCAAAGCCTACGTACAGCGAGCTGGCAGCAAAGCTGCGAATGAAACGTCCCTGCTGGGTCCACTGTGGTGCAGCTGTCAGCATCTGCCTGCCCTGGGGTTTTGACACGCTGCCTATTTCACACATCATTGCTGGGTCTCACAGTCTTCCCATGGGGCGCTGCACAGCGGTGAGACACACACACACACACACACTGCTCCCTCTGCAGAATGACCAGCTCCTGCCTTGCAGCGGTTTGTGGACACTCGTGAGGTGGGACTAAAGGGCCTGTCCTGCTTACGCGACCTTTACGGGCGACTGCCGGTACTCGTCATAGGTGGCTGAAATCTTCAACGTATTGAAAATTCAGCGGTGACCAGAAAAACGCTACGACTCTTTGGAGACCTCTCACGACCATAGGAGACCTCTCACAACCATACAGGCGACCCCTGGCGACATGTCGCGGGTGACCTCCCACGACCATAGGAGACCTCTCATGACCGACGTCGTGAGAGGTCTCCAATGGTCGTGAGAGGTCTCCAAAGAATCGTAGTGTCTTTCTGGTCGCTGCTGAATTTTCAACATGTTGAAAATTTCGGCGACCTATCACGGGTGCCGGCAGTCGCCTGTAAAGGTCGCGAAAGTGGGACAGGCCCTTTAACCCGGGCTGGTGATCGCCACTGAGGGGTGGGCAGGACTCCCTCCATTTCCCCAACACGACGGTGACTTTCCTACCACTGCTCTGACAGTCATGCAGACTGCTTCTAGAAGGCTGTGAGCAAAACAATAACTAAGTGTCAGGGAGTTATGGAGCCATACAGCGTAGAAACAGCCCCTCCCTTCATCCCAACCTGCCCACACCGACCAACATGCCCCATCTAGGAAAGAAGGGACCTCAGTCGTCTCTTGCCCAGAGTAGGGGAATCGATGACCAGAGGACGTAGGTTCAAGGTGAAGGGGAAAAGACTTAATAAGAATCCGAGGGGTAACTTTTTCACACCAAGGGTGGTGGGTGTATGGAACAAGGTGCCAGAGGAGGTAGTTGAGGCAGGGACTATCACATCGTTTAAGAAACAGTTAGACAGGTACATGGGACAGGACAGGTTTGGAGGGATATGGACCAAGTGCAGGCAGGTGGGACTAGTGTAGCTGGGACATTGTTGGCGTAGCTGGGACATTAGTGTAGCTGGGACATTAGAGTCATAACTCTCACTCTTTGACTCTAGTACAACTGGTCAATGGGCATCAAGGAATGGTTAATGGAGTTCAATGCAGATTTAGTTTAGTTTGATTTATTATTAATGTCAAATGTACTATAAGATCCCCTCTTAATCTCAATTTAGGAGATTGAGAGGGGATCTTATAGAAACGTACAAAATTCTTATGGGGTTGGACAGGCTAGATGCAGGAAGATTGTTCCCGATGTTGGGGAAGTCCAGGACAAGGGGTCACAGCTTAAGGATAAGGGGGAAATCCTTTAAGACCGAGATGAGGAAAAACATTTTCACACAGAGAGTGGTGAATCTCTGGAACTCTCTGCCACAGAGGGTAGTTGAGGCCAGTTCATTGGCTATATTTAAGAGGGAGTTAGATGTGGCCCTTGTGGCTAAGGGGATCAGGGGGTATGGAGAGAAGGCAGGTACGGGATACTGAGATGGATGATCAGCCATGATCATATTGAATGGCGGTGCAGGCTCGAAGGGCCGAATGGCCTATTCCTGCACCTATTTTCTATGTATCTATGTATCTATGTACTGAGGTACAGTGAAGTGCTTTTTTGTTAGAGTCATTGAGTCATACAGTGTGGAAACAGGCCCTTTGGCCCAAAGTGCCCACACTGACCAACATGCCCCAGCTACACGAGACCCACCTGTCCGCATTTGGCCCATAACCCTCTAAACCTATCCTGTCCATGTACCTGTCTAAATGTTTCTTAAACGTTGCGATAGTCCATGCCTCAACTATTTCCTCTGGCAGCTCGTTCCATACACCCACCACCCTTTGTGCAAAAAAAAGTTACCCCTCAGGTTCCCATTAAATCTTTCCCCCCTCACCTCAAACCATGTCCTCTGGTTCTCAATTCCCCTACTCTGGGCAAAAGGCTCTGTAAATACACCTCTATAACAAGGAGGTGAGGAGGGGTTTATTTAGTCAGAGGGTGGTGAATCTGTGGAATTCATTGCCACAGAAGGCTGCAGAGGCCAGGCCAATGGATATTTATAAGGCAGAGATAGATAGATTCTTGATTAGGAAAGGTGTTAGGGGTTATGGGGAGAAGGCAGGAGAACGGGGATGAGAGGGAAAGAGAGATTGGCTATGATTGAATGTCAGAATCGACATGATGGGTCGAATGGCCTAATTTTGATCCTATTAGTTTAGTTTAGTTTAGTTTAGAGATACAGAGCGGAAACAGGCCCTTCGTCCCACCGGGTCAAAGTGTCAACTTCACTTCATGAGTTCATGTTTAGCTCTAAACCATCACTGCCTCTCTGGAAACACAGCTGAAAGGATTAAAACACAAAGTGTCGGAGGAACTGTTTGTCAGGAAGCACATCTGGGGAGGGAATGGACAAGAAGAGTTTAGCTTGGTAAGTTTAGCTTAGTTTAGTTTATTGTCACGTGTACCGAGATACAGTGAAAAGCTTTGTATTGTGTGCTAACCAGTCAGCGGAAAGCCAATACATGATTACAATCAAACCGTCCACGGTGTACAGATACGAGATATAGGGAATAACGTTTATTGCAAGGTAAAGTTTAATAAAGACTGATTAAACATAGTCCGAGAGCCTTTAATGAGGTAGATAGTAGTTCAGGACCGCTCTCCAGTTGTTGGTAGGATGGTTCAGTTGCCTGATCATAGCTGGGAAGGAACTGTCCCTGAATCTGGAGATGTGCGTTTTCACACTTCTGTCCATCTTGTCCGATGGGAGAGGGGAGAAGAGGGAGTGACCAGGGTGAGACTGGTCCTTGATGATGCTGCTGGCCTTGCCGAGGCAGCGTGAAGTGTAGATGGAGTCAATGGAAGGGAGGTTGGATTGTGTGATGGTCTACGCTGCGCCTACAATTCTCTGCAATTTCTTGCGATTTTGGATGGAGCTGTTCCCAAACCATGCTGTAACCATCGCAATAAAATGGTTTCTACGACGCATCCGTAGAAATTGGTGAGAGTAGTTGGGGATATGCTGAACTTCCTAAGCCTTCGGCGGAAGTAGAGGCGTTGGTGTGTTTTCTTGACCATTGCTTTGATATGGCTGGTTCAGGTCAGGTTGCTGGTGGTACACTCCTTGGAACCTGAAGCTTTCAAACATCACTACTTCGGCGCCTTCAATGCAAACTGGGGTATGTGAAGTCGATCACTATCGCCTTTGTCTTGCTGATGTTGAGGGGAAGGTTGTTGGCTTGACCTCCTCAGAAGTTCCTCCAGCGCTTAGATAGACTCAGCGGGACAGGCAGCATCTCTGGAGAGAAGAAGTGGGTGACGTTTCGGGTAAGACCCTTCCTCCAGCACTTGGTGATTTTCTCCAAACTCCATCGCCTGCAGCTCCTTGTACGTCTCAGATAATCTCTCATCTGATTTACACTGTAGGTGGAACACAAGTGTCTTTTCATTGACACAGACCGCACTGTAAGTGGGTCTTCAACACCCCATTCATTGCAAACCTTGAAACAGGACCTCTGCATATCAGCTACACACCAGCCAAGGCGTTTGATGATTGATATCACAGACAAGGGAGAAACGTTTTGTTGGCAGACGCAGCTTCCTCTTCGACCAGCTAATAAAATCTCATTTCTCCAACCAGTTATGAAAACAGAATTAGCCACTTAATCAATCAATTCATTAGGAAACCCTCCGCAGAGTGCCATTGATCCAGGGCGTGCTGGCAGCACAGTCACCACCTGCCAGGATAAATCTCAGTTTAGACACAAAATGCTGTTGTAACTCAGCGGGTCAGGCGGCATCTCGAGAGAAAAGGAATTGGTGAGATTTTCGGGTCGGAACCCTTCTTCAGACTGAATGATAGACAAGGCCAGAACAAATCTCTCGCCAGGGACAATATATAGAAGCCAATTGACCCTCAAACCTGCGCGTCTGCGGGATGTGGGAGGAAACAAGTGCACCCGGGGAAACCCATGCGGTCACGGGGAGAACGTGCAAACCCCATACAGACAACACCCATAGACATGTTCAAACCTGGGTCTCTGGCATTGATAGGCAGCAACTCTACTACAGTGCCACTTTCCCGCCCATAATTATCGCACCTCTTTTCTCCTTTTAAAAAAATATATATATTTTACTAGAAGTAAGTACAGTAATATGGCACCAAGGTGCCTAATATATATTGACATGTTACATTTGATGTACAGCTTCTTATTTATTTTATTTTTAATAATGAAAGAGAAAAAGAGAGAATAGATAATAAAAGATAGAAAAACGTGTGATATATGGTGTGTGAAAAGGAAAAAGGGGGGAAAGAGGGATAGTGGAGAAAAGAAGATAGAAAGAAAAAGAGTAGAAAGTAAGAGATTAAGGAGATCGTTATCTATATTCTTGACCATTCTTCACCCAGTTAGTTTCTACGATTTTGTTGCACCATATGCTTTTCTCCTTGAATGAATGAATGAATGAATGAATGAATGAATGAATGAATGAATGAATGAATACATTGTTGTCACATGTAACAAGTCACAGTGAAGTTCTTTGCTTGCATGCCCAAGGTATGCAAATGGTCACCACATAATGGGCTCTGATAAAGTTCCCTCTACTGTTTGTCTTTTCCTCTCCGGCCTTTGTCCAAATCAAAAACCTCCCCGACCTGTATCCACCTACCACTAATAGACACAAAAAGCTGGAGTAACTCAGGCAGCATCTCTGAAGTAAACGAATAGGTGCCGTTTTAGGTCGGAACCCTTCTTCAGACTGAATGATCGAGAAGGAATCCGGGGCGTTAAATTTTCACACAAAGGGTGCTGGGTGTATGGAACAAGGTGCCAGAGGAGGTAGTTAAGACGGGGACTATCCCAATATTTAAGAAACAGTTAGACAGGTACATGGCTAGGACAGGTTTGGAGGGATGTGGACCAAACGCAGGCAGGTGGGACTAATTTAGCTGGGACATGTTGGCTAGAGTGGACAACTTGGGCCGAAGGGCCTGTCTCCCTGCTGTATCACTCGATGACTCTATGACTTTAAGGCCAGAACAAATCAGGGCCAGCAACAGATGATCTCCAGATTAATTCAAGATTAGTATTTAATTGAGGTACTGAATAGCATGTGGGCCACAAGGCCAAAATGGGGGGCAATCTGAAAGATCCCACAAAGGGTGGTGGGTGTATGGAACTAGCTGCTGGAGGAGGTAGTTGACACAGATACTGTAACAGCATTTTAAAAACATTTAGACAGGAGAGGACAAGTTCAGAGGGATATGGGCCAAATACAGAGAGATGAGACTAGTGTAGATGGGGCAGTATGGTGGTATACCCGGTCATGTTCTAAAAACCTGTGCGGACCAACTGGCTGGAGTTTTTACGGACATTTTCAACCTCTCACTTCTGAGGTCTGAGGTTCCCACCTGCTTTAAAAGGGCATCAATAATACCAGTGCCCAAGAAGAGCAAGGTGACGTACCTCAATGACTATCGACCAGTGACACTAACGTCTGTGGTGATGAAGTGCTTTGAGAGGTTGATCATGGCGCATATCAACTTCTACCTCGACAAAAACCTGGACCCTCTGCAGTTCGCTTACCGCCACAACAGTTCAACGGTGGATGCGATCTCACTGGCTCTCCACTCCGCTCTGGACCACTTGGACAACAAAAACTCATATGTCAGGCTGTTATTCATTGACTATAGCTCGGCATTTAATCCACTCCAAGCTGGTTACCAAGCTCTGCAATCATAAAGAAGGCACATCAGCGCCTCTACTTCCTGAGAAGACTACGGAGAGTTGGTATGTCAAAGAGGACTCTCTCTAACTTCTACAGGTGCACAGTAAAGAGCACGCTGACCGGTTGCATCGTGGCTTGGTTCGGCAACCTGAGGGTGCAGGAGCGGTAAAGAATGCAGAAAGTTGTGACCACTGCCCAGTCCATCATCAGCTCTGACCTCTCCACCATCGAAGGGATCTATCGCAGTCGCTGCCTCAAAAAGGCAGCCAACATCATCAAGGACCCACACCATCCTGGCCACGCACTCATCTCTCCGCTACTATCGGGCAGAAGGTACAGGAGGCTGAAATCTGTTACATCCAGGTTCAGGAACAGCTACTTCCCCACAGCCATCAGGCTTTTAAACTCGCCAACGAACAGATTGCACTTTATCTGCTTATTTATGTGTATATTGAACTGACCTGTTCTGTATTTATGCTTACAATATTCTGTTGTGCTGCAGCAAGCAAGAATTTCATTGTCCTATCTGGGACACATGACAATAAACTATCTTGACTTGACTTGACTCTTGTCTTGATGGGTAAGTTGGGTCGAAAGGGCTGTTTCTATCTATATGACTCTATGACATGTGTAGGAAGGAACTGCAGATGCTGGTTCAAACCGAAGATAGACACAAAAAGTAGGAGTAACTCGTGTTGGGACAGGCAGCATCTCTGGAGAGAAGCAATGGTGACGTTTTGGGTTGAGACCCATCTCCAGACTGAGTCAGGGGAGAGGGAGATAGTGGTGGGATCTGTATGTCTGTATGCAACGACTGATGAAGTTCCTCTATTCCATCATAGAGATCCTCCCTAGGGTCTCCTCGATATCCTGCAGCTCCGCTCCTGCTCCCCCTCCCCCCAATTCGCAACAGGGACAGAGTTCTCCTAGTCCTCTCCTTTCACCCCATCAGCCGTCGCGTACAGCACATAATCCTTTGACATTTTCGCCACCACCAGCCACATCATCCCATCCCCACCCCTTTCCACAGAGACCATTCCCCTCCGCAATTCCCTGGTTAACTCATCCCTTCCCACCCAAACTACCCTCAATTCCAGGAAATGTACAGTGTATCTTTGCTATACTCATTGCTATACTGGGCAGCAAGGTGGCGCAGCGCCAGAGACCCGGGTTCGATCCTGACTACGGGTGCTGTCTGTACCGAGTTGGTACATTCTCCCCGTGACCTGCGTGGGGTTTTTTCCGGTTTCCTCTGACACTCCAAAGATGTTGTAGATTAATTTGTAAATTGTAAATTGTCCCTCATGTGTAGGATTGTGCTAGTGTATGGGAGTCGCTGGTCGGCACGGACTGGGTGGGCCGAAGGGCCTGTTTCCACGCTTTATCTCTAAGTTAAACTATATCTTTTAAATCTATTTATTGGCAATAGCAACATTTTTGTACAACACAAATAGCCCTCGTTAGGCACAAAATGCTGGAGTAACTCAGCGGGACAGGCAGCATCTCTGGAGAGAAGGAATGGGTGACGTTTTGTGTCGAGACCCTTCTTCAGACTGCGAGTCAGGGGAAAGGGAAACGGGATATATGGACGGTGATGTAGAGAGATATAGAACAAATGAACGAAAGATGTACGATGATAAAGGAAACATGTACGATGATAAATGATAAAGGATAAAGGCCATTGTTAGCTGTTTGCTAGGTGAGACCAAGAAGCTGGTGTGACTTGGGTGGGAGAGGGATGGAGAGAGAGGAAATGCCGGGGTTACTTGAAATTAGAGAGATCAATATTCATACCACTGGGCTGGAAGCGAAATATGAGATGCTGTTCCTCCAATTTGCATTTAGCCTCACTCTGACAATGGAGGAGGCCCAGGACAGAAAGGTCAATGTGGGAATTTTGTGTCCCTCTTCGGTTTAAAACAGCATCTGCAGTTCCTTCCTACCAAATACCCCTTGAGCTGATTGGCCTTTTTAGAGGACAATTAAGAGTCAACCATGTTGGTAATTAAGGACATTAGTGAAATAAACGGGCTGTTAAAACATTCCAGTTATTTCATTGCCACCATTATCTGAAATTGCTTCATATTTATTACTTCAGTTCACATTACACAGCTCAATAATGAGATTTCAACTCTGGATCAATAACCTGGACTACTGGATACGAAACCAGTTTCTAACACACCGTACCACAGAGCTTTATTTTATACTCACGCTGGCGCAGCGGTAGAGTTGCTGGTACAGCGCTTGCAGCGCCGGAGACTCGAGTTCGATCCCGACTACGTGTGCTGTCTGTACGGAGTTTGTATGTTTTCCCCATGACCTGCGTGGGTTTTCTCCGAGATCTCCGATTTCCTCCCACACTCCAAAGACGTACAGGTTTGTAGGTTAATTGGCTTGGTAACTGTAAAAATTGTCCCTAGTGGGTGTCGGATAGTGTTAATGTGCGGGGATCGCTGGTCAGCGCGGACCTGGTGGACCAAAGGGCTTGTTTCGCTGCTGTTTCTCTAAACTAAGCCAAACAAATAGGAGGAAAATTAGGCCATTCGGCCCATCAAGTCTACTCTGCCATTCAATTATAGCTGATCGATCTCTCCCTCCTAACCCCATTCTCCTGCCTTCTCCTCATAACCTCTGACACCCATATTAATCATAAATCTATCTACAGTATCTCTGCCTTAAATATATCCACTGACTTGGCTTCCACAGCCTTCTGTGGCAAAGAATTCCACAGATTCACCACCCTCTGACTACTGAAATTTGTCCCATCTCTTTCCTAAAGGAACGTCCTGTAATTCTGAGGGGCCATTCATGGGACACTTGGGGGACATAAAGGGCCTGTCCGACTTGGCGAATTTTTTCAGCGACCGCCGGCATCATTGACTGACGTATCAGGGTCGCCGAAAGATTTTGAACATCTCAAAATCCAGCGGCAACAAAAAAATGTTGCGACACTTGAGGAAACACGTCAATACGTCATCACGCCGCGTCACGGCACATCACGCCGCAACTTTTTCGGTGACCTGATACATCAGTCAATGATGCCGACAGTCGGCAAAAATATCGCCAAGTGGGACAGGCCCTTTAAAGGTCTTTGATTCACCACCTTGGCCAGTGAAGGATCAGATTGACGAAGAATCCCAGCACATGCGCAGCGGCAGAATTGCTGCCTTACATCGCCGGAGACCTGCTGTCTGTACAATGTTTGTAGCTTCTCCCCGTGACTGAGTGGGATTTCTCTGGGTGCTCCGGTTTCCTCCCACACTCCAAAGACTTACAGGGTTGTAGGTTCATTGGTCCTAGTGTGTAGGATAGAACTAGTGTCGGTGTGATCACTGGTTGGCGTGAACAGAGGGGGCCTGTTTCCACACTGTGTCTCTAAACCAAACTAAACTACACAAAAGTAAGGTAGACAAAAGTGCTGGAGAAACCCAGCGGGTGAGGCAGCATCTATGAAGCGACGGAAATAGGCAACGTTTCGGGTCGAAACCCTTCTTCACACAAAAGTACACTTTCTATTTTGCTCAAGTTGAAGTTCCCTGTGTCTCCAAAGAAAGATTTACCAAGCAATATACCTACCATATTCCTACCACTCTCTGTGTGAAAATGTTGCCCTTTTGGTTTTTATTAAATCCCTGCCTTTGCACCTTAAATCTGTGGTCTCTAGCTTTGATTCCCCAACACTGCCTTCATCCCACCCTTGCCCCTCATGATTTAATACATGTCTGTGAGATCAGTCTCCTAGGCTCTAAGAAAACGTCTTAGCCTGCTCAACTTCTCCCGAAAACACAGGCCGTCGAACCATGGCAACATACATAACATCTTCCCTTTGGCACAGTGACCAAACCAGTATGCAATACTCCAAGTGTGCCATTACCACCATCTTGTATAAGCATAACACAACATCCCCTAACTCAATATTCACTCCAGAAGCATTCATTACCACCCAGTCCACATAGAATACTACTTTCAGGGAACTATGTGGTGTACTCCTTGGTCTTTCTGTTCTACCACACTCCCCAGGGCTCTCCTGTTTCACTGTGAAATTCTGACCCCAAATCTGACTTTGCACGATGTAACATTTTGCACTAAACTTGCTATTCCTCTGCCCTCGTACCTATTGATCAAGATTGTGATGTAATTCTTGATAACCGTCTTCACTGTCTACAATGCCACTTATTGTAGCGTTGTCCGCTCTTTCCTTGATAGTGGCATCACTGTTGGAGAGGGCGGTCATAAAAGGCTTTTGACACATTGGTCTTCATCAGTCAGACTATTGAGTTTAGAGGTTGGGGAGGTCATGCTGCAGTTGTGTAATACATTGGTGAGGCCACATTTACAGGTCTATATCTGCAGGTGCACAGTAGAGAGCATGCTGACTGGTTGCATCGTGCTCTGGTTCGGCAACTTGAACGTCCAGGAACGGAAAAGACTGCAAAAAGTTGTGACCACTGCCCAGTCCATCACCGGCTCTGACCTCCACACCATCTAAGGGATCTATCGAAGTTGCTGCCTCAAAAAGGCAGCCAAAATCATCAAAGACACACACCATCCTGGCCACACACTCATTTCACCATTGCCATCGGGAAGAAGGCACAGGAGCCTGAAGACTGTAACGTCCAGGTTCAGGAACAGCTTCGTCCCTTCAGCCATCAGGCTATTAAACACAACAACAAATAAGCTCTGAACTATAACAGACTATTATTATTATTGCACTTTATTTGTTTATTTATTGAGTATGTGTGCATGTGTACATACACACACTGAACTTTTTTTTCTCCCGTTGTGCACTATGTTTAAATATTCTGTGGTGTTGCAGCAAGTAAGAATTTTAAGGGACATATGACAAAAAAACACTCTTGACTCTTGAGTATTGTATTCAGTTTTGGTCACCATGTCATAGGAAAAATGTTGTCAAGCTGGAAAGGGTGCAGAGAAGATTCATGAGGATGTTGCCAGGACTCGAGGACCTTAGCAATAGGGAGAGGTTGAGAAGACTGGGACTCTGTTCCTTGGAGCGCAGGAGGATGAAGGGTGATCTTTTAGAGGTGTATAAAATCATGAGTGGACTAGATCGGGTAGATGCACAGAGTCTCTTGCCCAGAGTGGGTAAATCGAGGACCAGAGGGCATAGGTTAAGGTGAAGTGGAAAAGATTTAAAAAGAACCCGAGGGGCACCTTTTTCACACAAAGGGTGGTGGATGTATGGAATGAGGTGCCGGAGGAGATAGTTGAGGTCGGTACTAACGCAACATTTAAGTAACATTTAGATAGGTACATGGGTAGAACAGGTGTACATGGTCCAAACGCAGGCATGTGGGACTAGTGTAGATGGGACATGTTGGCTGGTGTGGGCAAATTGGGCTGAAGGGCCTGTATTACACACTGTATCACTCTATGACTCTAACAAAAAGGCTTTTCACTGTACCTCAGTAGACATGAGAATAATAATAAACTAAACTCAGTGGATATATTTAAGGCAGAGATTGATAGATTCTTGATTAGTACGGGTGTCAGGGGTTATGGGAAGAAGGCAGGAGAATGGGGTTAGGAGGGAGAGATAGATCAGATTGAATGATGGAGTAGACTTGATGGGCAGAATGGCGTAATTCTTCTCCTATCACATGACTTTATGACCTTATATATCTGACCATTCCTTGAGTTCAGTTTAGTTTAGGGATACAGCGCGGAAACAGGCCCTTCAGCCCACCGAGTCCGTGCCGTCCAGCATATTAACACAATCCTACCCACTGGGGACAATTTACAATTTTACCTAAGCCAATTTGCCTACAAACCTCGACAACTTTGGAGTATGGGAGGAAACCGGAGCTCCCGGAGAAAACCGACACAGGTCACGGAGAGAACGTATAAACTCCACACAGAGAGCACCCGTAGCCATGATGGATCCCGGGTCTCTGGCGCTGTCAGGCAGCAACTCTACCGATGCGCCACCGTGCTGCCCTTATTCAGTTGTACTAAGGTTCCTTTATTCCACACTTGGTCAAGTGCTGCATTGACTTCAAGGGCAATCGACCTTTAGAGTGCAACATGTCCATGCTTACAGGATAAGAGAGAAAGAGAAAGCTGGCCAAAAAGAAATGAATGCCGGGTCATTAGAGTTACAGCTAACCAATTTCAAATCCCTGTGCTGACGTCTTTCTCCAGAGCACAGGCTAAGCCATGCACTACTCAAGCAGTCTAGACTCATTAACTAATGGCACTCGACTGTGACATTAGAACCACGCTGCTCTGCGATCTGACAGTCTCAGAGCACCAGGGTTATTTTACAGAGATATTCCTGATGTAAGGACTTGTCAGAAGCTGAAATATTAAGGTCGCTGTTGCCTTAACCCACTGCATGAAGCTGGCCTGATCACGACTTGTGGAGCGCAGAGAACAAGCTTCTGAATATCTCACGAGGGGTTTCAACCAACTCTGATGAACTCAGAAGCAATTGGTGGGCGGCACAGTGGCGCAGCGGTAGAGTTGCTGACTTACAGCGCATGCAGCGCCAGAGACTCGGGTTCGATCCTGACTACGGGTGCTCTCTGTACCTTCTCCCCCGCGTGGGTTTTCTCCGAGATCTTCGGTTTCCTCCCACATTCCAAAGATGTGCAGGTATGTAGGTTAATTGGCATGGTGTTTGTGTAAATTGTCCCTAGTGTGTGTAGGATAGTGCTAGTGTGGAGATCGCTGAGCGACACGGACCCGGTGGGCCGAAGGGCTTAAATCACTTAGAATTGCTGACAGTAGAAGAAAGTTACGAGTAGAGGAAATTATATCCCATGAGTTCATAAGTGAGAGGAGTAGATTTAGGCCATTTGGCCCATCAAGTCAATGCCGCCACTCAATCACGGCTGATCTACCTCTCCCTCTCAACCCCATTCTCTAACCTTCTCCCCATAACCCATGACACCCGTACTAAGCAAGAATCTATCTATCTCTGCCTTAAAAATATCCATTGACTTGGCCTCCACAGCCTTCTATGGCAAAGAATTCCACAGATTCACCACCCTCTGACTAAAGAGATTCCTCCTCATCCCCTTCCTAAAGGAACGTCCTTTAATTCTGAGGCTGTGCCCTCTGGTCCTAGACTCTCCCACTAGTGGAGACGTCCTCCCCACATCCACTCTACCCATCCCAGTGCTTTCCACAGCCAATGGAGAATTCACTGCGATTTTGTCCCTGTTGTAATCTAGGAATTGCCAAACATCAGTGACGTAAATAGCTTGATCATTTAGTTTTAAGAGATTGTCTGAGTGATAAGTGTAGGTCAGAGAACCGGGAGAACTCTGGTGTCCTTTAGCTCAACATTGTGCGGTTGCCTGTGTCCATAAGCAAGAGCAAATAAGGAGGGGGTCCAGGTTAACATCCCGTAGGAGAGACCGGGCCTCTGACCATGCTGCCGAGATCAAAGAGGGTCCTGGAGTGGGGGGTGGGGGGAGCACAGAGAACAGAGGGACATCATCGAGACAACAAAGGGGGGACCCAGCATGGGTGGGGCGGAGAGAACAAAGGGGGAACCAGCATGGGGGGGGCCGCTGAAATAACAAAGAGGGACTTATGATCTTATGGAGACTACTTTGTAACTTTGTCAGCACACTATATGTGGTGACTCTTTGCATACCTTGTGTATATCGTGTATGGGGCAGCACGGTGGCGCAGCGGTAGAGTTGTTACTTTGCAGCGAATGCAGCGCCAGAGACCCGGGTTCGATCCCAACAACGGGTGCTGTCTGTACGGAGTTTGTACGTTCTCCACGTGACCAGAATGGGTTTTCTCCGAGATCTTCGCTTTCCTCCCACACCCCAAAGACATACAGGTTTGTAGGTTAATTGGCTTGGTAAATGTAAAAATTGTCCCTCACGTGTGTAGGACAGTGTTATTGTGCGGGGATCGCTGGTTGACACAGACCCGATGGGTCTAAGGGCCTGTTTCCACACTGTATGTCGAAACTAAACTAAACTAAAAACAAAGAACTTCACTGTGACACGTACATATGAAAATAAAGTATCAACCAATCTATCTCTGGGAGACCTGCTGCCTCACAGCTCCAGATACTAGAGTTTGATCCTGACCATGGGTGCTGAGTATGGAGTTTGCATGGCCTAATTCTGTTCTTACAATTTATGAACGAATTCATTCTGCGAGGAGTTTGCACGCTCTAACTGTGACCGCACGGGTTTGCTCCAGGTGCTCTGGTTTCCTCCCGCATTCCAAAGATGTGTGTGTTTGTGGATTAATTGGCCTCCATACTAATGTGCAGGGAGTGGATGAGAACATAGACAATAGGTGCAGGAGTAGGCCATTCGGCCCTTCGAGCCAGCACCGCCATTCAATATGATCATGGCCGATCATGCGAAATCAATACCCCGTTCCTGCTTTCTCCCCATATCCATTGATTCCGTTAGCCGTAAGAGCTCTCTCCAACTCTCTTGAAAGCCTCCAGTGAATTGGCCTCCACTGCCTTCTGTGGCAGAGAATTCCACAGATTCACAACTCTCTGGGTGAAAAAGTTTTTCCTCATCTCAGTCCTAAATGGCCTCCCCTTTATTCTTTCGTGAGATAACGTAGAACTAGTGTGAACGGATGATCGATGATCGGCATGAACTCGGTGTGCTGTTTCCTTGCTAAACACCCAAGGACGTTTAGTTTAAGTTTAGAGATACATCGTGGAAACAGGCCCTTTGTCCCACTGGTCACCGCTAAACTAAACCCACACAAGCCCGGGCGGCACGGTGGCGCAGGGGTAGAGTTGCTGCCTGACAGCATTTGCAGCGCCGGAGACCCGGGTTCGATCCCGACTACGGCCGCTGTCTGTACGGAGTTTGTACTTTCTCCCCGTGACCCACGTGGGTTTTCTCCGAGATCTTCGATTTCCTCCCACACTCCAAAGATGTACAGGTATGTAGGTTAATTGGCTTGGTGTATGTGTAAATTGTCCCTCGTGTGTGTAGGATAGTGTTAATGTCCGGGGGTCCTGGTCGGCGCGGACTTGGTGGGCCGACGGGCATGTTTCCGTGCTGTATCACTAAACTAAACTAAACTAAACTAAACTAAGCCACACGAGCGCCAGTTATTTTTGTTGCATTCCTGCTGGTGTGAGACAATGGAACAATGGAACGATCAATATACAATTTGATCTGAAGGAGAGGAATAATTGACTTTTCTCACAAACAAATTGAGTCCAATTTCCAACCAGTCTCAGTTTGGAAAGATAGACACAAAGTGCTGGAGTAACTCAGCACATCAGGCAGCATCTCTGGAGAAAAAAGGATAGGTGATGATTTGGGTCGGGACCCTTCCTCAGTGTTGCTGTCACAGTACCTGCCCTTTAAGTGACACAGCGGTAGAGCTGCTGACTCTCAGTGCCAGAGACCAATGTTCGATCCTGACCACTGGTGCTGCCTGTGCGGAGTTTGCACGATCCCCCATGGTCTTCTCCGGGTACTCCGATTCCCTCCCATTTTCCAAAGACTTGCGGGTTTGTACGTTAATTGGCCTCTGTAAATTGCCTCAAGTGTGAAGGATAGAACAAGTGAGTAGGTGATCGTTGGTCGGCGTGGACTCAATGGGCCGAAGGGCCTGTTTGCACGACTTTGAGATTGTGGGAGGAAACCGGAGCACCCGGAGGAAACCTATGCGTTGACGGGGAGAACGTACAAACTCCGTACAGACTGCAGGATCGAGCCGGGTCTCTGGCGCTGTGCGGCAGCTGATTGACATGAGATTAAAAGATAGGCTTTGAGTATCATTCAGGCGGAGAAAAGACTTTAGTTTTAGTTTTAGTGGTACAGTGTGAAAACAGGCCCTTTGGCCCACAGAGTCCGTGCCGACCAGCGATCACCCGTACACTAGTTCTATCCTGCACACCAGGGTCAATTTACAGAAGCCAATTAACCTACCAGTCTGCACCCCTTTGGAATATAGGTGGAGGGAGCAGGCGACGGTGGCGATCGCTGGACAAAGGGCCGGTAAGAAGGAACTGGCGGTCTTACTGAAGATAGACACAAAGTGGACACTGGAGTAACTCAGCGGGTCAGGCAGCATCTCTGGAGAATAGGAAAAGGTGACGTTTCGGGTTGAGACCTTTCTTCAGACCCGCACCAACCTGAAACCTATTTGTTTTCTCCAGAGATGCTGCCCGACCCGCTGAATTTAGTTTAGCTTCATTTAGTTTAGAGATACGGGCCCTTCAGCCCATCGGGTCCACGCTGGCCAGCGATCCTCGCACTTTGGCCTTCATCAGTCAGAGTATTGAGTATAGAGATTGGGAGGTCGTGTTGCAGTTGTATAAAACGTTGGTGAGATTACATCTAAAATATTGTGTTCAGTTCTGGGCACCATGTTGTAGGAAAGATATTGTCAAGCTTAAAATGGTTCAGAAAAGATTTACGAGGATGTTGCCAGGACTAGAGGGTGTGAGCTATAGGGAGAGGTTGAGTAGGCTGGGTCTCTATTCCATGGAGCGCAGGAGGATAAGGGGTGATCTTATAGAGGTGTACAAAACCATGAGAGAAATTGATTGGGTAGATGCACAAGTCTCTTGCCCAGAGTAGGGGGATCAAGGACCAGAGGACATAGGTTCAAGGTGAAGGGGAAAAGATTTAAAAGGAATCCGAGGGGTAACATTTTCACACAAAGGGTGGTGGGTGTATGGAACAAGCTGCCAGAGGAGGTAGTTGAGGCTGGGACTAACCCATCATTTAAGAAACAGTTAGACAGGTACATGGATAGGACAGGTTGGGGCCAAAGGGCCTGTTTCCACACTGTATCACTCTATGACTATTAACACTATCCTACACACACTGGGGACAATTTTATATTTACTGTATACTAAGCCAATTAACCTACAAACCTGCATGTCTTTGGAGTGTGGGAGGAAACTGAAGGTCTCGCAGAAAACTCATGCAGGGGAGAACATACAAACTCTGTACAGACAGACCCATAGTCAGGATCGAACCCGGATCTCTGGCGCTGTAAGGCGGCAAGTCCACAGTGAGCAGTCTGGGACTTCATTCCTTGGAGCGCAGGAGGATGAGGGGTGATTTTATGGAGGTGTATAACATCATGTGGTGATTAGATAGGGTAAATGCACTGTCTTTTACCCAGAGTTGGGGAATCAAGAACCAGAAGACGAAGGCTTAAGGTGAGGGGAGAAAGGTTTAATAGGAAACTGAGGGGCAACTTCGTTACACAAAGGGTGGCAGGTATATGGAATGAGCTGTTGGAGCAGGTAGTTAAGGCAGGTACTATCACAATGTTTAAACAAGGTTTCAACTGGTAAAAGGATACGACAGGTTTAGAGGGATATGGACCAAACACAGGCAGGTGGGATTAGTCTAGATGGGGCATGTTGGTCAGTGTGGGCAAGTTGGGCCAAAGGTCCTGTGTCCACGCTGTATAGGTCTATGGCACTATGACTCTAAATGTTGTCGTTGTACCTGTCTCTACTATTCCCTCTGCATGAAGAAGATAGTCATGAAGTGCTGGAGTAAGTAAGTAAGTAAGTAAGTAAGTAAGTAAGTAAGTAAGTTTATTGGCCAAGTATTCACATACAAGGAATTTGCCTTGGTGCTCCGCCCACAAGTAACAACATGACATACAGTGACAGTTACGAATGACTCAGAAAACACTAAACATTAGTAATAATAAAACATTAATGATAAAACACCATTGATCAAGCTAAAAAATTGATCAACCAACAAATTACCAGATCAAAGGGAGGCTGCAGATTTCTGGCTGTTGAGTAGAGCAACTACTCGTGGATAAAAACTGTTTGTAATGTCTGGCTGTGGCGGCTTTGACAATCCGGAGTTGCCTTCCAGAGGGAAGTGATTCAAAGAGTTTGTGGCCAGGGTGAGAGAGGTCAGAGATGATCTTGCCCGCTCGCTTCCTGGTAATTCAACGGGTCTGGCAGCATCCAGAAGGAAAACGATGGGTGACGTTTCTCTGCATGAAAACATTGTCTCTCAGATCTCTTTGAAATCTTCTCCTTCTCACCGGAAATCCATGCACATTCTAGTTTGTGACTCTTCTACCCTGACATAAAAGGATTACAGCCATTCACCGTATCCCTGACTCTCACGATTTTGTACAACTTTATCAGGTCACCCCTCAGCCTCTTACACTCCAGGAAAGAAGGTCCCAACCTATCATCCTTGGCCTGGATGGAGTGGATGTGGAGAGGATGTTTCCACTACTGGGAGAGTCTAGGACTGGAGGTCATAGCCTCAGAATTAAAGGACGTTCCATTAGGAAGGAGATGAGGAGGAATTTCTTTAGACCGAGGGTGGTGAATCTGTGGAATTCATTGCCACGGAAAGCTGTGTGGAGAAAATATCGATATTTTTAAGGCAGAGATAGATGGATTCTTAATTAGTACGGGTGTCAGAGGTTATGGGGAGAAGGCAGGAGAATGGGGTTAGGAGGTGGAGATAGATCAGCCATGATTGAATGGTGGAGTAGATTTGATGGGCCGAATGGCCTAATTCTGCTCCTATCACTTATGATATGACCTTATGACTTAGCACATCAGCAGATCTCAATCAGTGCAGATTGACATCAACAACATCAACAACAACAACTGTCTGAAGAAGGGTCTCGAAATTCTTCGGAAATTTCAAAGGTCACAATAAGAGCAAAAGCACTGTTATTTCTTTCGAATACATTTTTCATAAATTCATATAGGGCGGCATGGTGTCGCAGCGGTAGAGTTGCTGCCTTACAGTGCCAGAGACCCAAGTTAGATCCAGACTATGGGTGCTGTCTGTACGGAGTTTGTACGTTCTCCCCGTGACTGCATGGGTTTTCTCCGAGATCTTCAGTTTCCTCCCACACTTCAAAGACGTACAGGTTTGTAGGTTAATTGGCTTGGTTTAAATGTAAATCATCCCTAGTGTGTGTAGGTTAGTGTTAATGTGCGGGGATCGCTGGTCGGTGCGGGCTCGGTTGTCGAAAGGCCTGTTTCCGCGCTGTATCTCTAAACTAAACTAAAAACTAAAAACTAAACAAAACATGTCATTGGAGCAGAATTAGGCCATTCGGCCCATCTAATCTTTTCTGCTGTTTGATCATGGCTAATCTATCTCTCATTGTCAAACCCATTCTCCTGCTTTCTCCCCATAACCCCTGACACCCGTATTAATCAAGAATCTGTCAATCTCCGCCTTAAAAATATCCATTGACTTGGCCTCCACAGCTGTCTTGTGGCAATGAATACCACATTTTTCAAATAATCTCACCGAAATACAAAATTGCTTGTCAAAGAGTTCAATTCAAAAGCAAAAGAAATGCCGCAGATGTGGATTTCAATTTTCAGAAGATATTTAATTAGATATTTTGCCAAAGGCTTACAATAGAATTTCAGGCATAGGATATCAGAGGGAATATCCCTGGGCTTCCAAAATGGAGAAGATTTAGCCGGGGACTAAGGGATCTCCCGGTTGCTAATTATTTTAACTCCTCTTCTCATTCCTGCACTGAATTCTCTGTCATGGGCCTCCACCATTCCCAGAGTGATGCCACACTCAAACTAAAGTTACAGCATTTCATATTCCTCTTGGGTAGCTTGCAACCAAGCGGTATGAACATTGAATTCTCCAATCTTAGCTAACCACGAACACCACTCCCTCCCACCCTGTTCTCCCTTCTCCCCCCCCCCCCCCACACCCCACTCTATTTCACTCCTGCCCATCTCCGCTGTGCCTCATCTGGACTTGCCCCACCACTCCCCTATCCACCGACATCCCTTCCTCCAGCTTCACAATTCACAGTTCTTGAATCCTTTTGTCACACACCTTCTGACTTTTCATCTCTTGTCTTTGTACAACCAATCTCCTCAATAATTGGGGGTTGGAGCCAAGGCAGATCGAAAAACACCCCTCACCTATAACAACCTACTACCTGCTAGGCTTTGCCCTGCCCCTCTTCTATTCCAGCTTTCTCCATCCCATCCTCCCCACCCCCCCACAATCAGTTTGAAGAAGGATTCCAAACCAAAACGCCACCTATCCATGTTCTCCAGAGATGCTGCCTGACCCGCTGAATTACTCCAACACTTTGTGCCTTCAGTCCTAGTAGAGACTGGATAAGCTAGGGTTCTTTGTTTGTAAATCATCCTTGTTTCCAGAATATTGTTTCCAGCATCTACACACTGGACATCTTACCTGATCGCAGTGTGTAGATGCTTTGATTATGAGCACATTATCAGACGTAATTAATTCATTCACATTGGCCTTCATCAGTCAGAGTATTGAGTATAGAAGTTGGGTGGTCATGTTGCAGTTGTATAAGACGTTGGTGAGGCCGCATTTAGAGTATTGTGTTCAGTTCTGGGCACCATGTTATAGAAAAGATGTTGTCAAGCTGGAAAGGGTTCAGAGAAGATTTACGTTGCCAGGGCTAGAGGGTGTGAGCTATAGGGAGAGGTTGAGTAGGCTGGGTCTCTATTCCATGGAGCGCAGGAGGAAGGGTGATCGTATTGAGGTGTATAAAATCATGAGAGGAATAGATTGGGTAGATGCACAGAGTCTCTTGCCCAGAGTAGGGGAATCGAGGACCAGAAGACATAGGTTTAAGGTGAAGGGGAAAAGATTTAATAGGAACCTTTTCACAGAGTCTCTTGCTCAGAATAGAGGAATTGAGGACCAGAGGACATAGGTTCAAGGTGAAGGGGAAAAGATTTAATAGGAATATAAGGGGTAACTTTTTCACACAAAGGGTAGTGGGTGTATGGAAGAAGCTGCCAGAGGTGGTAGTTGAGGCTGGAACTATCCCAACATTTAGGCAGGTACATGGATAGGACAGGTTTGGAGGGATATGGACCAAACACGGGCAGGTGGGACTAGTGTAGCTGGGAGATGTTGGCCGGTGTGGGCAAGTTGGGCCGAAGGGCCTGTTTCCACACTGTATCACTCTATGATGCTGGTTATGCGTGGTGTTGTAAATGAATTTGTGGTGCACTCCCCACAGCCCATGAACAGAGTGGCGTATGATGACACAAACGAGCTGCACCCCATGATCTCACAATGAGGCCCTAAAAAGGATATCACCTGGTTACAACCAGTGCAGTTTCCTCTATTGGAAATGATGGCAAGGAGTTGGTGTCTGCTCTTATGATAGAGCAGAGAGTTCTCAGGGGAGCAGAGGCTCCTGCAGTATGAGTAAGTCACATCTTCCTTCGGCAAAAAACAAACTTACTAGGGAGGTATTCATAGGGGCATGAGTGCCAAAGAGTCATACAGCGTGGAAAGAAGGCCCTTTGGCCCAACTGGTCCATGCCGACCAACATGCCCCATCTACACCAGCTCCACTTGCCCGCCTTTGGCCCATATCTGCAAGAAATTGTGGACACAGCCCAGACCATCACCTCCCCATGTTGACTCCATTTACACCTCACGCTGCCTCGGCAAGGCCAGCAGCATAATCTAGGACGAGTCGCACCCTGGCCACTCCCTCTTCTCCCCTCTCCTATTGGGCAAAAGGTATAGAAGTGTGAAAGCGCACACCTCCAGATTCAGGGACAGTTTCTTCCCAGCTGTTATCAGGCAACTGAACCATCCTACCACAACCAGAGAGCAGTGCTGAACTACTATCCACCTCTTTGGTGACCATTGGACTATCCTTGATCGGACTTTGCTGGCTTTACCTTGCACTAAACGTTATTCCCTCATCATGTATCTATCCACTGTAAATGACTTGATTGCAATCATGTATTGTCTTTCAGCTGACTGGTTAGCACGCAACAAAAGCTTTGCACTGTAGCTCATACAGGTGACAATAAACTAAACTGAACCCTCATCCTCCTGCCCACCAAGGGATAAAGTCCTAGCCTGCTCAACCAGAAGGTTGTGGAGGCCAAGTCAGTGGATAGTTTTAAGGGAGAGATAGATAGATAGAGTCTTGATTAGTGCGGGTGTCAGGGGTTATGGGGAGAAGGCAGGAGAATGGGGTTAGGAGGGCGAGTCAGGTCAAGTCAAGTCAAGAGTGTTTTATTGTCATATGCCCAAGATAGGACAATGACATTCTTGTTTGCTGCAGCACAACAGAATATGTAAACATAGTACACAGCAGGAGACCAAAAAAGTTCAGTGTGTGTATGTACACATGCACACATACTCAATAAATAACAGATATAGTGGAATAATAATAATAATCTGTTGTAGTTCAGAGCTTATTAGTTGTTGTGTTTAATAGCCTGGTGGCTGTAGGGAAGAAGCTGTACCTGAACCTGGATGTCACATTTTTCAGGCTCCTGTACCTTCTTCCCCATGGCAACGGTGAAATGAGTGAGGGCCAGGATGGTGCGGGTCTTTGATGATGTTGGCCGCCTTTTTGAGGCAGCGACTTCGATAGATCCCTTCGATTGGGGGGGGGGAGGTCAGAGCCGGTGATGGACTGGGCAGTGGTCACAACTTTTTGCAGTCTTTCCTGCTCCTGGACGTTCAAGTTGCCGAACCAGGGCACGGAACAGACTTGGCGGAGCAGACTTGATGGGCCGAATGGCCTACTGTAATTCTGCTCCTATCACTTATGAACTGTCCCTGCAGCACTGGCCCTCGAGCCCTGGCAGCATCCTCGCTCTGACTGCAACGCCCATAATTCTCGAACGCAACAGCAGATGAAACCCAGCGACAGCAGCTTCCGCAAGCAACTGCCAAAATAAACAAATATTTACTTTTTGAGAGCCTAATTGTGTTAATATATTTTAATGCGTAAACAAGCACACCTTGACACCCGAGTAAAGGCTGTTGTTGCTCGCCATCTGGGCCCTGTACTCATTGAATAACAGAACGCCCTAAAATGCTACTTCTTCAGATGTAACAGAACTTGTGTTCACAGTGGCTCTGGAAGAAGTGGCTCATTAGGTGTTCAGCTCAGGGTCGGAACACCTATCACAGTCACAATCCGACACTAATTGCTAATATCAGATCCTCCGCTGTGGCGTGGTGTACTTAAACACCAGATTACCTCCAATCACCAAATGTCACTGGCAATGATTGCTCAAGCATTTGATGGGAGTGGCAGCTTATTCTCTGGGTCATTCATAATTAGCCGGAAGGCCAGGACTCAGCCAGATCGAGGGGTCTCCCGTCCTCTCCTGTAAACAGATACCACCTGCGAGAAAAAAAATCTCGGCGCGACGTTTCCAGTGCAATCTTTTCATCCCCTTTCTCCTCCCGCTGTCTTCAGTCAGACAGCGAGTTATTTGCTGCTTAGTTTCGAATGAGCGGCGTTTAATGAAGCCAGGCTTGATTTCCCCCTCCCGCCGTGTGGTACAAAAATAGCAACGTCACGGATTCGCCTGCCAGTAGGCCCGATGAGTCAGACCCTAAAAGCAAACAGGAACGCAGGCAGGCTAATCAATCCATCATCCTAATGCTGGTTGACAAAAATGCAGGAGAAACTCAGTGGGTGAGGCAGCATCTATGGAGCGAATGAATAGGTGACGTTTTGGGTCGAGACCCTTCTTCAGACTGGCTCTAATCACTGTAATACTGGCTCTTGATCCAATTACACTGATACCCCAATGCACTACAAATATTTCCCTTTCAATTATTTAAGCAGCTTAGATTTTTAGTTTTGGTTTTAGAGGTGCTGTGCAGAAACAGGCCCTTCGGCCCACCGGGTCCGTGCCGGCAAGCGATCCCCGTACACTAGCGCTATCCTACACACACTAGGGATAATTTACAATCGTTACTGACGTCAATTAACCTGCAAACCTGCACGTCTTTGGAGTGTGGGAGGAAACCGGAGGAGGTAGTTGAGGCAGTTACTATCACAATGTTTAAAGGAACATGGATAGGACAAGTTTAGAGGGATATGGGCCAAACACAGGCAGGTGGGACTAGTGTAGCTGGGACATGTTCGCTGCTGTGGGCAGGTTTCCATGCTATACTAAGACTCTAGGACAATGTATAGTCTTTCTGCTGACTGGATAATACAACAAAGCTTTTCACTGTACATCGGTACATGTGACAATGAGACCACGGTCTCATAGTGATCAAACAGAAGCAGTGGACCATGCTCAGTCAGAGTCTGGGTCACTGTCTGTCTGAGCAACCCTTGCCCCGGGATGCTTACAGGCCTCTACTCCCAAGACGTGTGGCATCCATTCGCGGGTCCAGGCAGCGGGCGGTCGATGGCCGCACAGCGGTCGGCTGTCTGCCCCTTTTCCGGGGTTACGTCCGTGCCCGCGTGTCCCTAGAGAGGGAACACGCGGTGTCCACGGGGATTGTGGAGGTCTTCTGTGAACGCTGGTCACCGCAGGAGGTTGAATATATTATAGATAAAAATGTTAATATTTTAATTTGATAGTTTTGTGTAAATGTTTTTTAAATTGTGTGAGCTTTCTACCCTTCCTTGTAAATTGTACATTTGTTTAAAAATCTAATAAATAAAACATTTACGGGGAAAAAAAAAAAAAAAAAAAGACGTGTGGCATTTAACACTGCACTGCTCTGCTCACCGCAGCTTTGCATTGAGTCATAGAGTCATACAGCATTGATATAGGCCCTTCGGCCCAACTTGCCCACACCGACCAACATGTCCCAGCTACACTAGTCCCACCTGCCTGCGTTCAGCCCTTATCCCTCCAAACCTGTCCTATCCATGTACCTGTCTAAATGTTCCTTAAACATTGCCATAGTCCCAGCCTCAACTACCTCCTCTGGCAGCTCGTTCCATACACCCATCACCCTTTGTGTAAAAACATTGCCACTCAGGTTCCTCCCCTCTTGCCCCCCCCCCCCCCCCCCCCCCTCCCCTCACCTTAAAATGTTTCTGATCTATTCCTCTCATGATTTTGTACACTGCTATAAGGTCACTTCTCATCCTCCTGTGCTCCAAGGAATAAAGTCCCAGCCTGGTCAACCTCTCCCTATAGCTTGGGCTATTAAGTCCTGGCAACACCCTCGTGAATCTTCTCTGCAACCCTGGGAGGAAAGGAATAGGTGGCATTTGGGTCAAGACTCTTCTTCAGACCCGACAAATCACCTATTCCTTTAGGAAGGAGATGAAAATAAATGCCTTTATTCCGAGGGTGGTGAATCTGTGGAATCCTTTGCCACAGATGGCTGTGAAGGCCGTCAGTGAATATTTTTAAGGCAGAGATAGATAGATTCTTGATTAGTACGGGTGTCAGAGGTTATGGGGAGAAGGCAGGAGAATGGGGTTAGGAGGGAGAGATGGATGATTGATTGAATGCAGAGTAGACTTGATGGGCCGAATGGCCTAATTCCAACTCCAATCACTTATGACCTTATGACCAGATTGGATCTATGACTTTGGCCTGAAGTTTAGTTTTCATTTTCGTTTTAATTTAGTTTAGTTTAATTTCATTTTATTTCATTTTCGTTGATAGATACGATATGGAAACGGCTCCCTTCGGCCCACCAAATCCACGCCGACCAGCAATCACCTGTAACTAGTTCTAATCTGCACACTAGGGACCATTTACAGAGGCCAATTAACCCTGAAGTACTTGGATTGTGGGAGAAAACTGGAGCACCCAGAGGAAACCCACATGGTCACTGGGAGAACCTGCAAACTCCATACAGACTTCACCCATAGTTAGGATCTAACTCATGTCGCTGGCGCTGTAAGACAGCGACTCTACCGCTGCGCCACGGGCTGCCAGGCAGTGAGGAGATTTCTTTAGTTTAGATTAGAGTTTGGTTTGGAGACACAAAATGGAAACAGGCCCTTTGGCCCACCAAGTCCATGCCGACCATCCTTCACCCGTACACAATAGTTCTGTGTTATCTCACATTTTCATCCACTCCCTACACGCTAGGGGCAAGTTGCAGAGGTTAGCTAACCTACAAACCTGCCGAGGTTGGACTTGCTCTACCAGAAATCCGCAAATCAGTTGCCGGCAGAACTGAACGTAGTAGACAAGTTGGGGACACCCGCCATTCCTGTAAATAGTGCAGCAGTAGGCCATTCGGCCCTTCGAGCCAGCAACGCCATTCAATGTGATCATGGCTGATCATTCCCAATCAGTACCCCGTTCCTGCCTTCTCCCCATAACCCCTGACTCCGCTATCTTTAACAGCCCAATCTAGCTCTCTCTCGAAAGTATCCAGAGAACCGGCCTCCAACGCCCTATGAGGCAGAGAATTCCACAGACTCACCACTCTCTGTGTGAAAAAGTGTTTCCTCATCTCCGTTCTAAATGACTTACCCCTTATTCTTAAACTGTGGCCCCTGGTTCTGGTCTCCCGCAACATCGGGAACATTTTGGGGGAGTCCATAAGGATTGGGATGGGTATTTCCACTGGTGGGAAAGTCTAGGAACAATGGGCACAGCCTCAGAATAGAAGGACGTTTAGTTTTAGAGATTAGAGATTCCTTTATTTGTCATTCAGACCTTTCGGTCTGAACGAAATTTCGTTGCCTGCAGTCATACATATAATAATAAATAACAAAACACACAATAAACACAAATTAACATCCACCACAGTGAGTTCACCAGGCACCTCCTCACTGTGATGGAGGCAAAAGTCTTAAAGTCTCTGTCTCTTCCCGCTTTGTTCTTTCTCTGCGCTGAGGCGATCCAGGCTTCTGATGTTGTGGCCCCGCCGGGTGATGGTAAGTCAGTCCCGCGGCTGAATCCGTGCTCCGTCCGCGATGGGCCGGTTCAAACTCCGCGGCCCGGGGTGGTCGAAGCTGCCGAAGCTGCCGCCCTCCAGTCCAGCGGACGCAGCTGTAGTTGCGGGAGCCCCAGAAAAACAGGTCACCAACCTGTGACCTGCGAGCTCCCGAAGATGTCGTCCACTGGGCCCGCGGCCGAGCCTCCGGATTCAGGTCGCCACCAGTGTCTTTGGTCGCCACCGCCGGAACGCCACCGCAGCCCCGAAGCCGGCCAGCCCCGCGCTGGTAAGTCCTGGCTCTGCCTCTGGAGCCTCGAGGTCGGTCGGTCGCTCGCAGTTGGAGTTGGAGGCCGGCAGCTCCGCCATTTGGCCTTAGTGCAGACGGAGGCAGAGAAGGGGGATACGACAAGAAAAAGTCGCATTCCGCCGAAGGAAGAGACAAAAATCATGTTTCACCCCCCCACCCCCCCACCCCACACATACACAACCCAATAAACTAAAATTTAACTAAAACAGGACAAAAGAAAACAACAAAAAAAGTAAAAACAGACGGACTGCAGGCGAGCCGCTGCTGTTGAACAGCGCCGCCACTTCCGGAAAGTTTAGTTTAGTTTAGTTTATTGTCATGGGTACAGTGAAAAGCTTTTTTGTTGTTGCGTGCTATCTAGTCAGCAGGAAGACGATACATGATTACAGTCAAGCCATCCACAATATGCAGATACAGGATAAAGGGAATAATGTCTGATGCATCTACCGCTGCGCCACCGTGACCGCCGTGATTTTGGATGATCAGCCATGATCATATTGAATGGCGCTGGCTCGAAGGGCTGAATGGCCTATTCCTGCACCTATTTCTAAGGAGAACGTGCAAACTCCATATAGTACATTTGGTTAGTGCAATGGCCAAGCAAATGAATTATAACCAAGTGCATCTTCCCTTTCCGTCGGCAATCCCTCTTAATCCGTGTTTATTTATGTTGGGTCCATTTTACACAAGGGGATAAGGTCAGGAGGTTCCAATAGCAGATGCCTGAAGTTATCCACTCCCCTGACAGCTGCCTTGGCTCCAAGCCCTGATCATTGAGGAGATTGGTTGCCAGCGGAGACCTGGATAACACAAGTTCAAACTCTGGATTTAGGGAGTTCAAATCTTACGGCGGCAGCTGGAGAGAATTAAATCCAGTTCATTAAACAATCTCAAAATGAAAAGAATATGTCAATCATGGTGAAAATAATGGATATTTGTCCTTTTTCAGTAAGTCTGGTTAACCAATTCTAGGCTGATCTGTGTGATCCACTGATTTGGTCGGTTCTTAACTTGCCTCAAAAACGTAGCCACACGCAACTCAAGGGCATCACGGTGGCGCAGCGGTAGAGTTGCTGCCTTACAGCACCAGAGACCCGGGTTCGATCCTGACTAGACAATAGACAATAGACAATAGGTGCAGGTGTAGGCTATTCGGCCCTTCGAGCCAGCACGGCCATTCAATGTGATCATGCCTTCCTGCCTTCTCCCCATATCCCCTGACTCCGCTATCTTTAAGAGCCCTATCTAGCTCTCTCTTGAAAGCATCCAGAGAACCTGGCCTCCACCGCCCTCTGAGGCAAAGAATTCCACAGTCTCACAACTCTCTGTGAGAGAAAGTGTGAACTTTTGTAAGTGTAAACTGTGTGAACTACGGGTGCTGCCCATGTGGAGTTTGTTCGTTCTTCCTTCCTGTGACCTGCGTCTATCTTCTACGGGTTTCCTCCCGCACTCTAAAAGACGTACAGGTTTGTAGGCTAATTGGCTTCGGTAAAATTGTAAATTGTCGCTAGTTTGTGTCGGTGCTAGTGTGCGGGGACCGCGTGCTCGGTGGGCTGATGGGCCTGTTTCTGCACTGTATCTGTAAACTAAACTAAACTCAGGAGCATTTAGTGCGAGTCAATGATGCCAGCCTTGACAACAAATCAATTTTTAAAAAGCCTCAGGGAAGCCTTCTCCTTTTTTCTGACCAGTCTGATCAAATCATTAGTTGTCTGCACTGTCTTCTTCCGGCATTTGTCACGGAGTTATAGAGTGATACAGCACGGAACCAGGCCCTTTATTCCACGTGTGTTTTCCCCTCATTAAGTATCTACCTACACTAACCCATTGACCAGAGGGCAGCACAGTGGCGCAGCAGTAGAGTTCCTGTCTCACAGTGCAAGAGAACCAGCTTCGATCCAAACTAAGGGTGCTGTCGTTGCCGAGTTTGCACGTTCTCCCTGTGACCGCCTGGGTTTGCTCTGGTTTACACCCACATCGCGAAGACGTGCGGGTTTGTTGGTTAATTGGCTTCTATAAAATTGTCCCCTAGTGTGTAGGATGCGAAAATGGGATAATTTAGCACAAGTGCACAGAGGTGACCGATGGACTCGGTGGGCTGAAGGGCCTGTTTACATGCTGTATCACCCTAAACAAGAAAAGCAGCACTTGGCCCATTGCCTTTTATGCCTTGGTGGTTAAATAGTTGTACGGATATTTTTAAAATGTTGTCGCCATAAACCACTCATGTGGTGCGTTCCACGTTCCAAACAACCTGTGGGTGAACAGGATCTTCTGTTCCAAACCTTTTATCGCTTACCTTCAAGCTGCTCTTATCAAGTCATAGTCATACTGCGTGGAAACAGGCCCTTCGGCCCAACTTACCCACGCCGACCAACGTGTCCCGTCTACACTCGTCCCACCAGCCTGCATTTGGCCCATATCCCTCTAAACCTGTCCTACCCACGTACCTGTGAAAATGTCTATTAAACATTGTGATAGTACCTGCCCCAACTATCTCCTCCGGCAGCTCGTTCCATATACCCACCATTCACACTGTTAAATAAAAAAGATGCCCCTCAGGTTGCAATTAAATCTTTCCTCCCTCACCTTAAACCTGTATCCAGTCCTGCTCAATGGTGGGGTGTCTGGTCTGTGTGATGGACTAGGCTACATCTACAGTGGTGGGGTGTCTGGTCTGTGTGATGGACTGGGCTACATCTACAATGGTGGGGTGTCTGTCTGTGTGATGGACTAGGCTACATCTACAATGGTGGGGTGTCTGGTCTGTGTGATGGACTGGGCTACATCCACAACTCTACAATTCTTGTGGTCTTGGGCAGAGCTGTTCCCCGACCAAGCTGTGATGAATCCCGACAGTATACTTTATGCTCTGTGCGTCTACCTGATCTATTCCTCTCATGATCTTACCCACCTCTATAAGATCCATCCTCCTGCGCTCCAAGGAATAAAGTCCCAGCCTGCTCAACCTCTCCTATAGCTGAGACGCACGGGCCCTGGCCACGTCCTCGTTAAACAGTGTGCAGTATAGTAACAAGCAAAGTTACTCGCTGTACCTCGGTACACGTGGCAATAATAAACCTAAAATTAAACCAGTGTAGCGGCAACCAGTGGTTAGGCCACTCCTCCTATGCGAATCCTCGGCAACCCTGGGAAGGAGCCACGAGATATATGGGGGTGTGTTCCCTAGTATATAAGTCCTGACCTTCCCTCTCTCACTCTCTTGCTCTTTCCGCTCCCCTCACTTCGTGAGAGTGTCCTGCTACCTCAGCAGGAGCTAAACCGAGCTCACGAGGCAACCGCCTCTCAACAACTACGACTGTTCTGTTAGAGTGTTAAACGTCCATGTATTTCCAACCTACAATGCCTGAATAAAGAATCCATTTATTCACGACGTTTGCGCCTCTACACCAGTGATTTATGAAGCTGTGCCATAACCGCCCTGTTAAAGTTTGTTTAATAACCACTGCAGTGATCCACCTTGAGACCTTTAATTTTAAGAACAAAAGAAACAAGAACACTGCATCACCACCTCCGCACTGACATCCCCCTTCACCAAGCTCGTTCCGCCTTTTAATTGTAGTAAGGTGGTAGCACAGTGCTTATGTAACCAAACTAGCAATCCCGAATCCTGGAGTCATGTTCCTGTTGAGACAGTTCCTCAGTTCCTCAGTACAGAATCACACCCTGATAGCTGCAGAATTACATTTGATTAAAAAACTGGGATTTAAATAACAAGGTTAGTTTAGTTTAGTTTAGAGATACAGTGTGGAAACAGGCCCTTTTGCCCACTGAGTATGCACCGACCAGCGATCCCTGCACATTAACACTATCCTGCACACACTTGGGGCTAGTTACACATCTACCAAGCCAACTAACCTGCAAACCTGAGGTACACAAAAATGCTGGAGAAACTCAGCGGGTGCAGCAGCATCTATGGAGCGAAGGAAATAGGCAACGTTTCGGGCCGAAACCCTTCTTCAGACTGAGTTTCTCCAGCATTTTTGTGTACCTTCGATTTTCCAGCATCTGCAGTTCCTTCTTAAACAACTTCTGCAAACCTGTACGTCTTTGGAGTGTGGGAGGAAACCGAAGGTCTCGGAGCAAACCCACGCAGGTCACGGGGAAAACGTACAAACTTTGTACAGACAGCACCCGTAGTCAGGATGGAACCCGGGCCTCTGATGCTGTAAGCGCTGTAAGGCAGCAACTCTACCGCTGCACTACTGTGTAGTGTCTACATTATCTGCAGCATTTCTTTCATCATAGACTTATTTGGGGACATTGTGAAAGGTGTGCTGTAATTCCAAATGAGTTTTGCATGCAGTCAACCTGAAGTAAAGGCTCCGATCCAAAACATCACCTAGCCATGTTCATACGATCATAAGACTATGCGTCCTAGGAGCAGAATTAGGCCATTCGGCCCATCGTCTACTCCGCCATGCAATCATGGCTGATCTATCATTCCCTCTCAACCCCATTCTCCCCATAACCCTTGACACACGTTCTAATCAAGAATCTATCTATCTCTGCCTTAAAAATATCCATTGACTTGGCCTCCACAGTCGTCTGTGGCAATGAATTCCACAGATTCACCACCGTCTAGCTAAAGTAATTCCTCCTCATCTCCTTTCCAAAGATACGTCCTTTAGAGGCCTCTGTTCTCCAGAGATCCTGCCTGACCCGTTGTTACTCCGGCACTTTGGGTCCGTTTACATGCGGGCCAGCTTCATATCATCTAACTTCTCCAAGTCTATAATTTGTGTCTGTCTCCATATTATGTTTGGTTTAGTTTTTAGTTTAGAGATACAGCACGTAAACAGGCCCTTCGGCCCACCGAGTCGGCACTGACCAGCGATCCCCGCACACTAACACTATCCTACACTAGGAAGATGTTGACATTTATACCAAGCCAAGTAACCCGCAAACCTGTACGTCTTTGGAATGTGGGAGGAAACCGAAGATCTCGGAGAAAATGCACGCAGTCACGGGGAGAACGTACAAACTCCGTACAGACGGCAGTCAGGATCGAACCAGGCTCTCTGGTGCTGTAAGCTCTACCGCTGCGCCACTGTGCCTCCACCACTGGTACTACTCCGGCACTCAGGCTAGTTTCATACATACTACATACTTTTCCAAGCCTACAATTTGTTTCTGTCTCCGTTCTACGTTGCTGTAATCCCCACTCAGAGTGCTCTGTGCCCTCTCGTTCCTACCTATCTCGTCCATGTCACCCTTGACTGGTGCCTCAAGAGCTTTCCTTCCATGTAGTTTAGTCACGTCAGCACTAACCGATGTCTCCCATTACACGCTGCCTGATTCTGTTAATTATGTTTCAGAAACCATTAATTTCAGCTGGAGTCAGGATAACGGCATGTTTGCTAAGTGTGCTTCTGGTCTCAATTTCAGGCTCCTGCTTTCATTAGGGGTAGAAATCACTTTGAATTCCTTGGGTCCGTCTTAGAAGACCCTTTGAATCAACCATCATGACTCTAAACAGGCTTCATTGTACACTTGCGCTCGGTTAGAAACATAGACAATAGGTGCGGGAGTAGGCCATTCAGGCCTTCGCTCCAGCACCGCCATTCAATGTGACCATGGCTGATCAGCCAGAATCAGTAACCTGTTCCTGCTTTCTCTCCATATCCCTTGATTCCGTTAGCCCTAAGAACTAAATCGATCTCTCCTTTTGAATACATCGTAGAAATGAGTGCGTGATCTCCCGGTTGCCAACCACTTTAACTCCTCTTCCCATTCCCACACTGACCTTTCTGTCCTGGGCCTCCTCCATTACCAGAGTGAGGCCACACGAAAAATGGAGGAACAGTGCCTCACATCATAAGGGATAGGAGTAGAATTAGGCCATTCGGCCCATCAAGTCTACTCCGCCATTCAATCATGGCTGATCTATCTCTCCCTCCTAACCCCATTCTCCTGCCTTCTCCACATAACCTCTGACACCCGTACTAATGAAGAATCGATCTATCTCCGCCTTATCTCTGCACTTGGGTAGTTTATAACCCCACCATATGAAGGTTGAATTCTCCAATTTTAGGTAACCTCTAACTAACCCACCCAATAAACCCCCCTGAACTTTCTCCTCACACCTGCCCACCCACCTGGACCCCTACCTATTTCTCTCCTCCACACCACCCTCTTCCCCCTCCTGCTACTTTCCTCCATCTGGCTTCACAATCCGCAACTCTTCAAACCCATCTCACACCTTCTCTTCTTATCTCTAGCCTTTGTCCCAACCATCTGCTTAAACTGACTACCTCCCCTCACTCCCACGGCGGCGGAAACGCTGGACAAAGGGGGTTGACAAAATGGCGGCGGACGGAGGAGAGGATTGGTGTTGCCAGGACAACGGGCCTTCAAGACCAAGATAACACTCTGAACTCTTAAGAATTTTGAAGCTTTGTGGGCGCCAGAGACGTGGCGACTCTTTACGTACAGTCTCGGCAATGCCTACTATTAGATTACAATCATTACACATTTATACTTATCCATGAATGTGCTTTTTTGTTTAGTTTCGAGATATGGTGCAGAAACAGGCCCTTTGGCCCACCGAGTCCGGGCGGACCAGCGATCCCCGCACATTAACGCTATCTACACACACTAGCGACAATTTACATTTATATCAAGTCATTTAACCTACAAACCTGTACGTCTTTGGAGTGTGGGAGGAAACTGAAGATCTCTGAGAAAGCCAATGCGGTCATGGGGAGAAGGTACAGACTCCGTACAGACATCACCCGTAGTCGGGATCGAACCCGGGTCTCCGGCACTGCAAGCGCTGTAAGGCAGCAACTCTACCGCTGCACCACCATGCCGCCTCTACAGTGCTTATCTATAGTATGAACTGGATTGTATGCAAAGCAAAGCTTTTCACTGTCCCGAGGTACATAGGTACATGTGACAGAAAAGTATCATCATCATCACTCCTGATGCTGGGTTCCAGCCCGAAATATCTATAATGTAAGAGGGACAAGATTTAACAGGAACCTAAGAGGCAACCGATACACTCAGAAGGTGGTGGGTACATGGAATGAGCTGTCGGAGGAGGTAGTTGACACAAGCAATATCACAGAGTTTAAAAGACACTGGGACAGGTAGACGAATAGGAAAAGTTTAGAAGGATATGGGCCAAACGCGGGTAAATGGGACAAGCCTAGATGAGGCATTTTGGTACGGTGAAAAGCTTTTGTTATGTGCTAACCAGCCAGCAGAAAGATAATACATTATTACAATCGAGCCATCCACAGTGTACAGATACATAATCAAGAGAGTAACGTTTGCTGCAAGATAAAGCCAGTAAAGTCTGATCAAAGATAGTCCAAGGGTCATGAATGAGGTAGATAGTAGTTCAGGACTGCTCTCTGGTTGTGGTAGGATGATTCAATTGCCTGATAACAGCTGGGATGAAACTAGTGGTGTGCGTTTTCACACTTCTATACATTTAGCCTGATGGTAGAGGGGAGAAGAGGGAGTGGCCAGGGTGCGTCTCGTCCTTGATTATGCTGCTGGCCTTGCCGAGGCAGCGTGAGATATAAATGGAATAAAAAGAAGGGAGGTTGGTTTGTGTGATGGTCTGGGCTGCGTCTACAATTCGCTGCAATTTCTTGCGGTCTTGGATGGAGCTGTTCCCAAACCAAGCTGTGATGCATCCTGATAAAATGCTTTCTATGGCGCATCCGTAGAAGTTGGTGAGAGTTGTATGGGATATGTCGAACATCCTAAACCTTCTAAGGAAGTAGAGGCGTTGGTGTGCTTTCTTGGTCGTTGCTTCAATATGGGTGGTCCAGAACAAGGTGATATTAACTCCGAGGAATTTGGAGTTTTCGACCATCTCTATGTCGGCACCGTCAATGCAACTTAGGGTATGTGTACTGCTTCACTTCCTGAAGTTGATCACTATCTCCTTTGTCTTGCTGATGTTGAATGAAATCATCCTTGATTATGCTGCTGGCCTTGCCGAGGCAGCGTGAGGAGCACTACCACACAGCATATGGTAGACATTTTGTGGGCCTTATGCATGTTATGTGCTGCTACCAATGCTGGGCGAAATGTTGCCTGGGTTTACGTGCATTTATTTGCCGAAGAGCTGCGAATGAAACTGAAGACTTTGCAATCGTCACAAGATACCGGAGGAGGCGCTGTCCAGAACGGCTGCCTGTCCTGCAGCTGTCCGTTTTTTTCCCTTCTTTGTTATTATTTTTAGTACGTTGAGGGTGTAGTCAGGGGGCCTAATCTTTTTGTGTGTGGGGGGTGGTGGGGGGGAAAGGGGAAACTGCTTTTCGAGTCCCTACCTGGTCGGAGGGGTTGCCTTCCTCCAAGCAGCGCCTGCGACCTGTCCTTGCGGCCTACCAGCGGGTCCCGGAGCGACGTTTCCCCGAGGGGACCTGGCCAGAACATTGGCTTTGGCGGCGGCGCAGAACGTCGGCTTTGGCGGCGGTGCAGCGCTGGAGCGCTGTCGTGGAGCGGGCGATGCCTTTCCTGGGTCGCCGCGCTGGAACTCCAGTATACTGGGACCGCCAATGAGAACATCGTGGAGCAGCGGTTCTGTGGAGCGGCCAGCTGCGACGCTGAACGGTACATCCCGGAGCCTGGGATCTCTTGCTGAGATTGCCAGTGTGTGGAGCTCCGTCCGGCGCGGTCTGTTGGCTTGGAAGCCGCGGTCTCCGGTGGGAAGGTGGTCGTTCCTGGCACCCCAAGCCGCTGGGGGTTCTCCCGATGCCGGAGTACCATCACCCGGCGAGAACATCGGGTGCCGTGGCGGTGACTGTGGAGGCCTCAGTGGGCCCGACTCTGGGTGGACAAGAGGATGGGGACTGGACTTTGTGCCTTCCCCCACAGTGGGAACCACTGTGGGGGGATGTTTTTGTGTTGAACTTCTTTTTAATACTATGTTGTATTTTATTAGTGTGCTGCAAGGACATCTGAATTTCAGCTGAAGAAGGGGATTAATAAAGTCTAATTCAATTCAATTCAATTCAATTCAATTCAATTCAATGTGAGAGCAGAATTAGGCCATTTGGCCCATCAGGTCTACTCCGCCATTCAATCATGGTTGATCAATCTCTCCCTCCTAACCCCATTCTCCTGCCTTCTCCCCATAACCTCTGACACCCGCACTAATCAAGAATCTATCTATCTCTGCCTTAAATATATCCACTGACTTGGCCTCCACAGCCTTCTGTGGCAAAGAATTCTACAGATTCACCACCCTCTGAGTAAATAATTTCCTCCTCATTTCCTTCCTAAAAGATCGTCCTTTAATTCTGAGACTCTAGGCCTAGACTCTCCCACTAGTGGAAATATCCTCTCCACATTCACTCTATTCAAGCCTTTTACTATATTCTGTATGTTTCAATGAGGTCCCCCGCCCCCACCCCTTAATTCTTCTAAACTCCAGCGAGTACAGGCCCAAACACTCATCATAGGTTGACCCACTCAATCATGGGATAATTCTTGTAAACCTCCTCCTAACCCTCTCCAGAGCCAGGGCATCCACATCCTTCCTCAGATATGGTGCCCAAAAATTGCTCACAATATTTGCTCAGCAAACAGAACCTCTACCATGGAAGCAGTTGATGAAGCAGTTGAGGCTGATTGACCCTAAAAGGCGGGCCTGAGGAACTTCTGCTGTTTGTTATCCATCAGGCATGGACATGTTTGCATTAGCCTTGGATCAAGTTCCCTAAACCCTTTCATGACCAACTTTCTAAAGATGTGTAGGATGGAACTGCAGATGAAATGTGTAGGAAGAAAAAGCAGATGCTGGTTTAAACTGAAGATTTAAACCCTCTTAAACACTTCCCATCTGTACTCTGTATCATCTGTTGTACTTGACTTGATTGTATTTTTGTAATAGACAAAAAAAGCTGGAGTAATACGTTATGGAGAGAAGGAATAGGTGATGTTTCGGGTCGAGACCCTACTTCTGAGTCAGGGGAGGGTGAGGCGTAGAGATATGGAAGAGTAAGGTGTGGAAACGAGAGATCAAAGGGGATGGTGATCAAGGAAAATGTAGAATGGTTCATTGTTAGTAAAGCGGAAGGTGACAACGAGGTGCACATCAGTAAAATTATCAGGAGGACAGTGGAACTAGTCGGAGAACTAGGATGGGGGCGGGATAGAGAGAGAGGAAAAGCAAGAGTTTTTTAAAGTTAGAGAAGTCGATATTCATACCACTGGGGTGTAAGGCTGCCCTAGCGTAATATAAGATGCTGTTTCCTCCAATTTGTGTTGGGCCTCACTCTGACAATGGAGGAGGCCCAGGACAGAAAGGTCAGCGTGGGAATGGGGAGGGGGAGTTAAGTGTTTAGCAACCGGGAGATCAGGTAGGTTTAGGCTGACTGAGTGGCGGTGTTCAGCGAAATGATCGCCCAGCCTGCGCTTGGTCTTGTCAACATACAGAGTCCACTCCTGGAACAGCAGATACAGTAGATTAGGTTGGAGGAGGTGCAAGTGAAAGATGTGACCTGCAAATATGCCATTCTGAGTTCCCTAAGATTGTTTAGCTTGGTTTGGTTTATAGTCATGTGTACCGAGGTACAGTGAAAAGCTTTTGTTGCGTTCTGTCCAGTCAATGGAAAGACAATACATGATTCCAATTGAGCCGTGTACAGGTACATGGTAAAGGAATACATGAGAGATACTGTACATAGATACATGATAAGATGTTTACAGATATGAAAATGCAGGAAAGGGATACTGGTTGTGGATGATCAGCCAGGATCATATTGAATGGCGGTGCTGGCTCGAAGGGCCGAATGGCCAACACCTGCACCTACTTTCTATGTTTTTATGTGTTGCAATGGTTAATGGTTTGTTTCATCATCGGCGGTCACTCGAAACGAGTATGACTGTCCTCCCCTCTCCATAGGGTTGTCTACTTGTGGGTCTGCAGATGTCTGTAGAGGCCGATCCGCGATCCACACACCTTGGTGCAACGTGGGCAGTGGAGACTGGTGGTGGTTGGTAGTCGTCGAGCCCCCTTCTCTCCCTCCTTACGGTGCTGTCGCTTTGTCTCTGCGACACGGCGTAGTTCCGTTTCGTGTCGTGCGGCTCCTTCCTGCGCGGATTTCCTCCAGGATCGCCTGTCCAGTGCAATGTGCTCCCAGTTGCTCGATGAGATGTGGATGGTTAGTGTAAGGAGTTTAAGTGTACATGAATCATGGCTTTCACGTGCAACCAAGGCTTTCTGAGGCTGATTTGTTTTAGGCAAGGTGTTGATGGTGATGGGGTCACACAGGCTCAATGCAGTTCATCGAAACTCTTTCATCTTGAACACCTGTTTGGACCAAATGTTTTCTGAGCTCCACTGAGACGGCAGTGTGGTAGTCAGGGCACAGTTGGGCATCATTTATCGGGAATCTAGGCTGCCCACATGCTAGTCTCAACCTCCCTGATGGGGCCAAAACAATGCAGAGCGAGGGGACTAGAATATCAGGAGGGCTCGTTTTAATTTAGTTCAGAGATACAGTGCGGAAACAGGCCCTTCGACCCATTGAAGATAGACACAAAATGCTGGATGCGGGACAGGCAGCATCTCTGGAGAGAAGGAATAGGTGACGTTTTGGGTCGAGACCCTTCTTCAGACTTCGGCCCTTTGAGTCTGCACCGACCAGCAATCACCGCACATTAACACTATCCTACGCACACTAGGGACAATTTACATTTGCACCAAGCCAATTAACCTAAAAAATGTTTGGAGTGTGGGAGGAAATCAAAGATCTTGGAGAAACCCCACGCAGGCCACGGGGAGAACGCAGAAACTCCGTACAGACAAGCACCCTTACTCAGGATCAAACTCAGGTCTCTGGCACTGTAAGGCAGCAACTCTACCGCTACGTCACCGTGCCACCCTAAGAGAGTTCTCATTTCGAGAGGACTAGAATATATAAGCAAGGATGCAATGCCAAGGCTTATAAGACAATGGTCAAACCACAAATGGATTATTCTTGTTCATAAGTTCTAGGAGCAGTATTAGGCCATTCGGCCCATTAAGTCTACTCCACCATTCAATCAAGGCTTATCTGTCTTTCCCTCTCAACTCCATTCTTCTGCCTACTCCCCATAACCCCTGAGACCTGTACTAATCAAGAATCCACCTCAAAAATATCCTCCGACTTGGCCTCCACCGCCTTCTATGGCAAAGGATTCCACAGATTCACCGCCCTCTGACTGAATAAATGTCTCCTCTTCTCCTTCCTAAAAGAACGTCCCTTAATTCTGAAGCTGTGCCCTCCGGTCCTAGACTCTCACTCTAGTGGAAACATCCTCTCCACATCCACTCTATTCAAGCCTTTCACTATTCTGTATGTTTTAATGACGTCCCCCCTCATTCTTCTAAACTCCAGCAAGTACAGGCCCAGTGCCGACAAACGCTCATCATAGGTTAACCTACTCATTGCTGGGATCATTCTTGTAAATCTCCTCTAGACCCTCTCCAGAGCCAGCACATCCTTCCTCAGATACGGTGCCCAAAATTGCTCACAATATTCCAAATGCGGCCTTATAGAGCCTCACCGTTACATCCCAGTTTTTGTATACAAGCTCTCTCGAAATAAATGCTAGCATTGAGTTTGCTTTCTTCTCTACTGATTCGACTTGCATTCGATTCGACTTGTATTGTTGTCCGAGTGTACTCCCCTGTCCTTCCTCACCCCTGAGGTCTCCAGAAGACCATTGGGGAGAGGCGCACAAGCCTGCAGATGCTTGAATCCGGAGTGCAAAGCAAACTACTGGAGGAACTCAGCGGGTCAAGCAGCATCTTAGTTTAGTTTTAGTTTAGAGATCCAGTGCGGAAACATGCCCTTCGGCCCACTGAGTCCGGACCGACCAGCGATCCCCGCACTCTACCCCACACACACTAGGGACAGTTTACACTTATACCAAGCCAATTAACCTACAAACCTGTACGCCTTTGGAGTGTGGGAGGAAACCGAAGATCTCGGAGAAAACCCACGCAGGCCACGGGGAGAATGTACAAACTCCATACAGACAGCACCTGTAGTGAGGATCGAACCTGGGTCTCTGGCGCTGTGAGGCAGCAACTCTACCGCTGCACCACCGTGCCTCCCTATATGTGGGGGAGAAAGTAATCACCTCTAGGTTCTCGGTACACGTGACAATATACTGAACTGAACCTGAAACCAGAAACATGGAGGAACACAATCATGTTCTCTTGTTAGAGTCAGGGAATCATAGAGTGATACCATGTGGAAACAGGCCTTTCGGCCGAACTTGCCCACACCGGCCAACATGCCCCATCAACACTAGCCCCACCTGCCTGCATTTGGTCCATATCCCTCTAAACCTGACCTATCCATGTACCTGTCTAATTGTTTCTTAAACGTTACAATAGTCCCAGCCTCAACTACCTCCTCTGGCAGCTTGTTCCATACACCCACCACCCTTTGTGTGAAAAAGTTACCCCTCAGATTCCTATTACAATTTTCCCCCTTCACCTTAAACCTATGTCCTCTGGTTCTCAATTCCCCTACGCTGGGCAAGAGGCTCTGTGCATCTACCCGATCTATTCCTCTCATGGCTTTGCATAAGATCACCCCTCATCCTCCTGTGCTCCAAGGAAAAGAGTCCCAGCCTACTCAACCTTTAGGGACTCAGACCCTCGAGTCCTGGCAACATCCTTGTAAATCCTCTCTGTCGCCTTTCCAGCTTGACAACATCAAGTTGATATTAACATTGCAGCCCCACCATCACCGCTCCTGTGGTCACCATTAACCTGAAGCTCATCTGGATTCACTACATTAATTATGTGGCTGCTGAGCAAGTCAGAGGTTGGGTATCTTATGTTTAGATTATGGTTCGGGAGGGGGCGCTGCTCTGGGCAGCGGCCATGTCAGCAGCGCGTCAGTTTTTTCAACTTTTTTTAATTTTTTAGTATGTTTTAAAGTGTGTATTTAATGTTTCTTTGTGTGTCTTGTGTGGGGGGTGGTGTGGGGGGGTAAGGGGGAAACCGCTTCGCCTCCCCCGTGGCCTAACATCAAGGATCGGCGCGGCCTTTCCCGGAGACGTGCCCGGTGCTTCAGCGGCGGGTGCAGCGTGGACTCTCGGTGTGGAGCGGGTGAACCCTCGCTGGGGCTCGCTGGAGGGGAGCGCTCCGTTTCGCTGGCCCGGGGCAGCCGGCAGCCTGAAGTCGCAGGCTGAAGCCGCGCGGTCTGCAGAGCTCCAGCTGGTGCGGCGTCTACAGCCCGGGATCCCTCGTGGGCGACCCAGGGGAAGAAGAAGAAGCCATCACTGCCGGCCCGCGGCCAACTTCTACCGCGGGGCCGGCATGGACTTACCAACACCCCTGGAGGGGAGCTTCGACCGCCGGCCCTGCAGTCTACGGTGCTTCTGGCTGCGGCGGGGACTTTAAATCTCGACAGCCGGCCTGCGCCCTACAACAACTTAAAGCCGCGGTCTCCGGTGAGGAAGAGCCAATCCTGGACTGACTCTGGACTCTGGTCCTGTCCACGGAGGGGAAATGGAGGAGGACTGGCCAAATTTTTGTGCCTTCCACCACAGTGTTGAATGCTGTGGTGGATGTTTGTGTTACATTTTTTTATTGTGGTTGTGTGTTCTTTATTATTGTATCGCTGCTGACAACCCAAAAATTCCACCAGCTTGGCTGTGTGGTCATTAAAATATTATCATATCATATCATATCATTAGGTTAGGCGATCTCAGTGGCACAGCGGTAGAGTTGCTGCAGAGCACCAGAGAGACCTGGGTTCGATCCCGACTAAAGGCGCAGTCTGCACGAAGATTGTACGTTCTCCCTGTGACCGCGTGGGTTTTCTCCGGGTGCTCTCGCTTTCCTCCCACACTCCAAATACGTGTAGGTGTGTAGGTTAATTGGCCTCTGCAAATTGTACATTGTCCCGAGTGTGTAGGACAATGTACGGGGTCGGTGCGGACTCGGTGAGACGAAGGGTCTGTTTCCGTGCTGTATCTCTGAAGTTCAATGTAAAGTAGAACGTCCAAAAAAATGTTTCAGTCGGTCACTCACTTGTGACTCTTCAAGATGTTTCCGCCACTGACAAGCATCATCAGGAACATGAAGGAATATACTTCAGTTGCCAAGATAAATGTAGCTCTCGAAACCCCGAAGAACCTTGACATCATCTAGAAAAAAAGTAGTCTATTAACCAACTCCCACACACTACCTCAAACATCCATTCTCCCCGCCACAGAGCATATCACCATGAATCACCTATAAACTGCAGTGAAGTTACAGAACAGAAGGTAACAAAAAGGGCAATACGGGGTGAAAAGATGAAGTATGAGGTAAGCTGGCCAAGAATATAAAGAAGGATAGTAAAAGCTTCTTTGGGTATGTCAAGAGAAAAAGATTAGTAAAGACAAATGTGGGTCCCTTGGAGGCAGGAACAGGTGAAATTATTATGGGGAACAAGGAAATGGCAGAGGAGTTGAACAGGTACTTTGGTTCTGTCTTCACTAAGGAAGACAGAAGACACAATCTTCCAGATGTACTAGAGGACAAAGGATCTAGGGAGACAGAGGAACGGAAAGAAATTTGCATTAGGCGAGAAATAGTATTGGGTAGACTGATGGGACTGAAGGATGATAAATCCCCAGGGCCTGATGGTCTGCATCCCAGGGTCCTCAGGGATGTGGCTCCAGAAATTGTGGATGCATTGGTGATCATTCAGGATTCAGGATCAGTTCCTGTGGATTGGAAGGTAGCTAATGTTATCCCACTTTTCAAGAAAGGAGCGAGAGAGAAAACGGGGACTTATAATCCAGTTAACCTGACTTTGGTGGTGGGGAAGATGCTGAAGTCAATTATTAAACAAGTAATAATGGCGCATTTGGATCACAGTAAAAGGATTGGTCCAAGTCAGCATGGATTTATGAAGGGGAAATCCTGCTTGACTAATCTTCTGGAATTTTTTGAGGATGTGACAGGTAAAATGGATGAAGGAGAGCCAGTGGATGTTGCGTAACTGGACTTTCAGAAAGCCTTTGATATGATCCCACACAGGAGATTAGTGGGCAAAATTAGAGCACATGGTATTGGGGGTAGCGTATTGACATGGATAGATAATTGGTTGGCAGACAGGAAACAAAGAGTAGGAATAAACAGGTCCCAGTCCGAATGGCAGGCAGTGGCGAGTGGAGTGCCGCAAGGCTCGGTGCTGGGGCCGCAACTATTTACAATATATATTAATGATTTAGATGATGGAATTAAAAGCAACATTAGCAAATTTGCAGATGACACAAAGCTGGGTGGCAGTGTGAACTGCGAAGAGGATGCTAGGAGGTTGTAAGGTGACTTGGACAGGTTGAGTGAGTGGGCAGGTGCATGGCAGATGCAGTATAATATAGATAAATGTGAGGTTATCCACTTTGGCGGCAAGAACAAGGAGGCAGATTATTATCTCAATGGTGTCAGATTAGGAAAAAAGGAAGTGCAATAAGACCTGGGTGTCCTTGTACACCAGTCACTGAAAGTTAACATGCAGGTACAGCAGGCAGTAAAGAACGCTAATGGAATGTTGGCCTTCATAACGAGAGGATGTGAGTATAGGAGTAAAGAGGTCCTTCTGCAGTTGTACAGGGCCCTGGTTAGACCACATCTAGAGTATGGTGTGCAGTTTTGGTCTCCTAATTTGAGGAAGGACATCCTTGCTATGTTAGGCAGTGCAGGTTAATGAGGTTAATCCCCGGGATGGTGGGACTGTCATGTGAGGAAAGATTGGAAAGACTGGGCTTGTATTCACTGGAATTTAGAAGGATGAGGGGGAATCTTATAGAAACGTTTACAATTATAAAAGGACTGGACAAGCGAGATGCAGGAAAAATGTTCCCAATGTTGTGAGAGTCCAGAACCAGGGGCCACAGTCTGAGAAGAAAGGGGAGGCCATTTAAAATTGAGATGAGAAAAAACTTTTTCACCCAGAGAGTTGTGAATTTGTGGAATTCTCTGCCACAGAAGGCAGTTGAGGCCAATTCAATGGATGAATTTAAAAGAGAGTTAGATGGAGCTCTGGGGGCTAGCAGAATCAATGGATATGGGGAGATTGCTGGCACGGGGTACTGTTTGTGGATGATCAGCCCTGATCACATTGAATGGCGGTGCTAGCCCGAAGGGCCGAATGGCCGACTCCTGCACCTATTTTCTATTCTATGTTTTCTATGTTTACTCTCACAGCACCCGCAAAGTTGTAATCTTATTTAGAGATATAGCGCGGAATCAGGCCCTTCGGCCCACCAAGACCGCGCCGACAAGCGATCCCCGCACACCAACATTGTCTTAAACACACAAGGAGCAAATTACATTTTTACCTATCCAATTATCCTACAAACCTGTATGTCTTTGGAGTGTGGGAAGAAACCGAAGCACCCGGCGAAAATCCACGCAGGTCACGGGGAGAATGTACAAACTCTGTGTAGACAGCACCCTTAGTCAAGATCGAACCCGGGTCTCAGGCGCTGCAACCAGCGATCACCATACAATAGTTCTTTCCTACACACTTTACAGAGGCCAACGGACCTGTAAACTTACAAACCCTCACGTCATTGGAGTGTGGGAGGAAACCAGAGCACCCGGAGAAAACCCACGTGGCCACAGGAAGAATGTGCAAACTCTGTACAGACAGCACCCGTAGTCAGGATCGAACCAAGGTCTCTGGCGCTGTAAGGCAGAGAACGGTGTACCTGCTAATTGTAGTAATTTGAATTTACTGCAAATGGGGAAGATTCAGATACTGTGTATGTCCAAGCCAGCGGAAACACTTCTGTTTGAGAATCGCAGGGATACATAGACAATAGGTGCAGGAATAGGCCATTCGGCCCTTCGAGCCAGCACCGCCATTCAATGTGATCATGGCTGATCATCCCCAATCAGTACCCCGTTCCTGCCTTCTCCCCATACCCCTTGATTCCGCTAGCACTAAGAGCTCTATCTAAATCTCTTTTGAATGCATCCAGTGAATCGGCCTCCACTGCCTTCGGAGGTAGAGAATTCCACAAATTCACAACTCCATGTGTGAAAAAGTTTTTCCCCATCTCAGTTCTAAATGGCCTACCCCTTATTCTTAAACTGTGTCCCCTGGTTCTGGATTCCCCCAACATCGGAAACAGGTTTCCCGCATCTAGTCTGTCCAATCGTTTAATAATTTTATATGTTCATATAAGATCACCTCTCATCCTTCTAAATTCCAGTGAATATAAGCCCAGCCGCTCCATTCTTTCATCATACGTCAGTCCCGCCATCCCGGGAAATTACCTGGTGAACCTATGCTGCACTCCCTCAATAGCTAGAGCATCCTTCCTCAAAATAGGAGACCAAAACTGCACACAATACTCCAGGTGCAGTTTCACCAGGGCCCTGTACAACTGCAGTAGAACCTCCTTGCTCCTATACTAAACTCCTCTCGTTAAGAAGGCCAATATGCCATTAGATTTATTCACTGCCTGCTGCACCTGCATGCTTACTTTCAGTGACTGATGTACAAGGACACCCAGGTCTCGTTGTACTTCACCTTTTAGGCAAACAGACCATAGTTAATTTGTTACTGTAGCTAACTTTTTTATTGGACAAGAAAAATGGAATAGAAAGAGAAGATCAAAAAGTGCATACCCTGAAACTCTGAAATTGCAACTGGAAACGCTGGAAGCACTCTCATGTTCAGAGAACAGAGAACAATGAGAACAATCCAGCACAGAAACAGGCCCTTCGGCCCACAAAGTTCATGCTGAACACGATGCCAAGATAAAGTTCACCCGGTTGCTCAGCACTTCAACTCCCCCTCCCATTCCCAATCTGACCTTTCTATCCTGGGCCTCCTCCATTGTCAGAGTGAGGCCCAGCGCAAATTCGAGGAACAGTAACTCATATTTTGCTTGGGTAGCTTTACACCCCAGCGGTATAATCATCGACTTCTATAAATTCAGATAGCCCTTGCTTTCCCTCTCTCTCTCCATCCCCTTCCCTTCCCAGTTCTCCCACCAGTCTTACTGTCTCCGACTACATTCTATCTCTGTCCCGCCCACTCCCCTGACATCAGTTTGAAGAAGGGTCTTGACCCAAAACGTCACCCACTCCTTCTCTCCAGAGATGTTGCCTGTCCCGCTGAGTTACTCCAGCATTTTGTGTCTATCTTAAAGTTAAACTAATCTCATCTGCCTCCATATCCCTCCATACCTTGCATACCCAGGGAGGCGCAATGGCATAACTGATAGAGCTGACCACCGATGCTGCCTTTGTGGAGTTTGCACATCCACCCTGTGACTGCTTGGGTTTTTCTTCAGGTGAATAGAATAGAATAGAATAGAATAGAATGCCTTTTATTGTCATTCAAACAGCTTGGTTTGAATGAAATTGCATTTTCTACAGTCTTAACAATTACAAAAAAAAACAAGACCCACACTTAACACAATTTTACACAAACATCCATCACAGTGAATCTCCAAAACCTCCTCACTGTGATGGAAGGCAAAAGTCTTATCTCTTCCCTTTGTTCTTCACCCGCGGTCCAGCAATCCAACTGTAACGTCGAGGCAAACTGGGGCTCCCGATGTTAAAGCCCCCAGCGGGCGATGGTAAGTCCCGCGGACGTTAAAAACCACGCCGGGCGATGTTAGGCCCCGCTCTGAGTCATTTCACCCCGCGATTCCGGCGGGAGAAGTTGCCGTTGCGGGATCTCCGAAAAGCGGTCTCCCACCAGGGACCTGCAAGCTCCCGATGTTACCGTCCACAGGGCCTGCGGCCGGAGCCTCCGAAGCCCCGAAGTCGGCTCGCAGCCGCGCGCCACCACAGCACTTCCCGCTCCGAACACGATGCCGGCCAAGTCGGCCAGCTCCGCGATGGCAGGTCCGCAGGCTCCGCGACTGGAGCCCTCAGGTTGTTTCCGGCCGGAGGCCGCCGCCGGCTCCACGATGTTAGGCCCAACGACATCGGAGACCCGACAAGGAAAAAGTCGGGTCCCTGAACAGGGAAGAGATTAAACAGTTTCCCCCACCCCCCACATATACACAGCTAAAAAAAATAAAACTAGAATCAAAACATACATTTAACGAGACAAAAATAAAAAAAAGACAGACGGACTCCAGTGCTACAGTTTCTTCCCACATTCCAAAGACGTTTGGGGTTGTAGGTTAATTAGCTGCTGTAAATTGCCTCTAGTGTGCAGGGAATGGATGTGAAATTGGGATAACATAGAACTAGTGTGAGCAGGTGATCAATGGTTGGCATGATGAGTCCAAATGGGCTCCATGCTGTACAGAGCATATGCAGTAGTTTTTAATTTTAGTTTTTGAGTTACAGCGTGGAAACAAGCCCTCCGGCCCACCGAGTCCACGCCGACCAGCGATCAACCGTACACTAGTTCTACCCTACAATTTACAGAAGCCAATTAACCCACAAATCTTTGGAGTGTGGGATGAAACCGGTGCACCCGAGAAAACCACGCGGTCACAGGGCGAACGTACAAACTCCTACAGACAGCACCTGAATTCAGGGTCTCATAGAAACTGAAAATAGGTGCAGGAGTAGGCCATTCATCCCTTCGAGTTAGCACCGCCATTCAATATGATTACAGCTGATCATGCAATATCTGTACCCCATTCCTGGCTTTTCCCCATATCCCTTGATTTCGTTAGCCCAAGAGCTATACTGTATCTTACTCTCTTGAAAAGATCCAGTAAATCGGCCTCCACTGCCTTCTGTGGCAGAGAATTCCACAGATTCACAACTCTCTGGGTGAAAATATGTTTCCTCATCTCAGTCCTAAATGGCCTATCTCTTATTCTTAAACTATGACCCCTGGTTTCTGGACTTCCCCCAACATCGGGAACATTTTTCCTGCATCTGGCCTGTCCCTTAAGAAATTTACATGATTCTATAAGATAGCCTCTCATCCTTCTAAATTCCAGTCAATACAAGCCCAGTCAACGCATTATTTAATCATATGGCAGTCCCGGTATCCCAGGAATTAACCTGGTGAACCTACGCTGCACTCCCTCAATAGCAAGAATGCCCTTCCTCAAATTAGGAGACCAAAACAGCGCACAATACTCCAAGTGTGGTCCCACCAGGGCCCTGTGCAACTGCAGTAGGACCTCCTTGCTCCCATACTCAAATCCTCTCGCAATGAAGGCCAACATGCCATTAGCTTTCTTCACTGCCTGCTGTACCTGCATGTTCACTTTCAGCGTACGCTGGTGCTGTAAGGCAGCAACTCTACCACTGTGCCACCGAACTGCCCCTATTGAGCATTAAGTATGTTTAGCAAACTAAACATTCCCTGCATATTCAAGATTCAAGATTCAAGATGGGTCACATGTACCATATTGTCACATGTATCATAAGGCACAGTGAAATTCGAGTTACCATACAGCCACATCAAGTGAAAAGCAGTAAGACGCACAACCGCATAAATATAAAATTGAACATAAACATCCACCACAGTGGCTCCCACATTCCTCACAGTGACGGAAGGCAATAGTCCAATCTCTCCCTCTTCCTTCCCCGCAGTCGGGGCCATCAAAGCTCCCGCAGCCGGCGATCCGAGGCCCTCGCGTCGGGGTGATGGAACTCCAGTGTTTCCACTTTGAAGGAAATTACCTTAAATCGGAAATTCTGGTTGTCTTCGGGTAATTTTAGGGAAATCGAATAATTTGGGGAAATTTCCACATCTGGCCCGCGAAGGGGTGTAAAGGTAATACACACAGCACTGCCGGTTTGGCGTTCAAAGGTTTAAACAGTGCGCTGTCAGTTTAACGCTTGTGAATTTAAACAAAGAGCTGTCGGCTGCAGGTCTATGGGTTCTAAATATAGCGCTCCTGGCTGCAGCGCTATGGGCTTTCAACATAGCGCTATGGCCACAGCGCTATGGGTCACAGACTCTTCGGGAAAATTCTCGTATAACAATGAGTCTTTGGAATTCTCTTTCTCAGTGGAAGTTGAGCCTCTGTATATTTTTCAGGCAGTGGTAGAATTCTGGATAAGCCTAGTGGGGAAGGTTACCAGTGGGATTGCAGTTACATTGGATTGTCCTTGATTTTACAGAATGGTGGGTGGGCTCAAGGGGGAGAGGGAGGGGTGGCGAGGGGAGAGGGAAAGAGGGAGGGGTGGAGAGAGGGCGAAAGGGAGGGGTGGAGAGAGAGGGGGAGGAGGGAGAGGAAGAGGGAGGGTGGGAGAGAGGGAGGGAGGGAGGGAGGTAGAAGGAGGGAGGGAGAGAGGGAGAAGGAGAAAGAGAGAGGGGGAGCGAGAGAGGGAGGGAAAGGGGGAGGGAGAAGGGGAGGGAGAGAAAGAGGGAGGGGAGGGAGAGAGAGAGGGGAGAGAGATGGAGGTAGGGAGAGAGGGGGAGAGAGAGAGACAGTGAGAGAGGGAGGGAGTGAGGGAGGTGGAGGGAGGGAGGGGGAGGGAGGGAGGGGGAGAGAGGGAGGGAGAGGGAGGGAGGGAGGGAGATGGAGGGAGGAAGAGAGGGATGGAGGGAAAGGGGAGGGAGGGAGGTAAAGGGGGAGGGACGGAGGGAATGAGGGGGAGGGAGGGAGGGAGGGAGAGAGGGAGAGAGAGCAGAGACTGAGATTGAGAGCAGGTTGGGAAACCGAAGACAACGAAAGCTGTTGGAGGCAACGAAAGCTGCCTTGCATAACACTGTACAAGTGTGTAACAGAAGCAGGCAGATACAGTGTAGTTACATAGATCTGTTGTGCCTTGTTTTTCTTTGTGTTGTTAACGTTTGCCCGTGAAAAAAACCCCAACAACAAATAGCACGCAGGAAGCATTTTTGAACATTTCAGGGAATACCATCAAATTCCAGGAAATTTAGGATTCTATTTAAGGATATGGAACTCCCACATGGGGACGGTTGAAACTCACCACGGCTTGGTACCCCGACTCAGTCTCCAACCAGATGTTTTGACCGGGCTCCACGATGTGCGTTTCCCTGCATAACATGTGAGGCAGAATCTGTGGGAAGTGAAAGAGGGTGAATATTTCAGATCAAAAGGATTGCAAGTTTCTATTCTTAACCAGCGTAGAAATCTGATGACAATTTTCGTGCAGCTGTGACAACGAACATTTAAAATGATGGGAGGATTCATATCCCCCGAGCAGAAAGCGCTATCTGTGGTGGTATAAAATTACATAGAATCTGCTTGTGTATAAAATTAGAATTTAACTCAATCTGATCTCCGCCAATGGAGAAACTCAACCAAAGGGGGATGTAGCTAAAGTTAATTCAACCTGTGAACAATCACATAATCATTAGCTTAGTTTAGCTTAGTTTAGTTTACAGATACGGCGCAGAAACAGGACCTTCGGCCAACTGAGTCCGCACCAGCCAGCGATCCCCGTACATTACTATGCTTTCCTGCACAAAAGTGGGTGGTTCTGCAGGTAGTGAAGATGGTTATGAAAGATTGCAGCAGGATCTGGATCGATTGGCCAGGTGGGCTGAGTAATGGTGGATGGAACTTAACATGAGGTGTTGCATTTTGGGAAGTCCAACAAGGGCAGGACCTACACAGTGAATGGTAGGCCTCTGGAGAGTGTTGTAGAGCAGAGGGATCTAGGAGAACAGGTGCATGATTCCTTGAAGGTCGGGTCGCAGGTAGATAAGGTGGTCAAAAAGGCTTTTGGCACATTGGCCTTCATCAGTCAGTATTGAGTATAGAAGTTGGGAGGTCATGTTGCATTTGTATAACATGTTGGTGAGGCTGCATTTAGAGTATTGTGTTCAGTTCTGGGCACCGTCTTATAGGAAAGATGTTGTCAAGCTGGAAAGGGTGCCGAGAAGATTTATGAGGATGTTGCCAGGACTCGAGAGCCTGAGCTACAGGGAGAGCTTGAGCAGGCTGGGACTCTACTCTTTGGAGGACGATGGTTGAGGGGTGATCTTATAGAGGTGTATAAAATCATGAGAGGAATAGATCGGGTAGCTCCACAGAGTCCCTTGCCCAGAGTAGGTGAATCGAGGACCAGAGGACATAGGTTTAAGGTGAAGGGGAAAGGATTTAATAGGAATCTGAGGGGTAACTTTTTCACACAAAGGGTGGTGGGTGTATGGAACAAGCTGCCAGAGGAGGTAGTTGAGGCAGGGACTATCCCAATGTTTAAGAAACAGTTAGACAGGTACATGGATAGGACAGGTTTGGAGGAATATGGGCCAAACACGGGCAGGTGGGACTAGTGTAGATGGGACATGTTGGCCGGTGTGGGCAAGTTGAGCTGAAGGCCCTGTTTCCACACTGTATCACTCTATGATTCTATGACCCTATGACTAGGGTGGCATGGTGGCGTAGTGGTAGAGCTACTGCTTTGCAGTGCCAGAGACACGGGTTCGATCCTGCACTAGGGGCTACTTGCTTACCTTCTCCACGAGACCTGCATGGATTCCCTCCGAGATCTTCGGTTTCCTCCCACACTCCAAAGACGTGCAGGTTTGTAGGTTAATTGGCTTCGGTAAAAATTGTAAATTGTCCCTAGTGTGTGTAGGATAGTTGTCCCTAGTCTGTGTTAGTATGCGGGGGTCGCTGGTCGGTGCGGACTCGGTGGGTTGAAGGGCCTATTTCCATGCTGTATCTCTAAACTGAACTAAACTAAACTAAACAACACTAAACTAAACGCACTATCCTACAATTTTAAAATTGTACACCCAGGGAAAACCCTGGCGCTGACGGGGAGAACGTATAAACTCTGTATAAACAGCACCCGTGGTCAGGATCGAACCTGTGTCACCACGACTATAAGGCAGCAGCTCTACCGCTGCGCCACCGTGACACACTATGCACACGTTATCAGGCAGCACGAATAGAAACCAAGGATATGGATCGAACATGGGCAAATGGGATTAGTGTAGATTGGCAAAAATGCTGGCTTGGATGTGGTGGGCCTGTGTCTGTGCTACATAATTCCATCGTTCTGTGGCTTCAACTGCGGACATTGTTGAAATGCTGAAACGCTGGCTGCCTTTACATGTTCAGTAAGTTTCCACATACAGTCATGGACTTCACAACGCATGGAGATGGATCCCTTGGCCCAGAGAGTCAGGGAGCACAGAAACAGGCTCTTCAGCCCAACTTTCCCATGCCGACCAAGTGCCCCTCATTCACCTGCCTGTGTTTGGCCCATATCCCTCGAAACCTTTTCAATCTGTCTAAATATCTCTTAAATAGGTTGTGATAGTATCTGTCGCAACTACCTCCGCTGGCAGTTCGTTCCATATACCTACCACCCTTATATGGAATAAAAGTTGTCCCTCAGGTTCATAAGGTCATAAGTTCCAGGAGCAGAGTTAGGCCATTCGGCCCATCAAGTCTACTCTGCCATTCAATCATGGCTGATCTATCTCTCCCTCCTAACCTCATTCTCCTGCCTTCTCCCTATGACCCCTGACACCCGTACTAATCAAGAATACCTCAATCTCCACTTTAAAAACACCCGATGAATCTGTCTCATGCGGTTACTGGGAATGCTACAAGAATTCTTAGCTCAGTTTTATTGATTGTTGCTCAAGAGTTCTGATCATAGGGGCCCATTCTTCCCGAGATTAAGCCTTATTCTACCATTTTACTTCTGTAACATAAAAACAAATTTCCGATTCTACTGGATGCAGGAAACATATTCCCGATGTTGGGGGAGTCCTGAACCAGGGGGCCACAGTTCAAGAATAAGGGGTAGGCCATTTAGGACTGAGATGAGGAAAAACTTTTTCACCCAGAGAGTTGTGAATTTGTAGAATTCTCTGCCACAGAAGGCAGTGGAGTTCAATTCACTGGATGTTTTCAAAGGAGAGTTAGACAGAGCTTTTAGGGCTAGCGGAATCAAGGGATATGGGGAGAAGGCAGGAACGGAGTACTGATTGTGGATGATCAACCATGATCACATTGAATGGCGGTGCTGGCTTGAAGGCCTACTCCTGCACCTATTGTCTTTGTATCTATGTATCAATGTACTGTGTCGAAAAGCTTGACATTCATGGAACGACAGACAAAGCCTTTTGTTTAAAAGCCTTTATTAGATTATCTCTCTACTCTGACAGACACAATGGCCGTATCTCATGAATTGTTAGAATTTGTCTTGAATTGTGAGAATTGTTTCCCATATCTGGGATTACTCTATTGTGATACGATTCTATATTTATTCTCAATTTTCCCACGAGGTCAGAGCGACACAACTTGACAATCTTAATCACCTACTTTCAGAAAAAGGTTTTCTTTCAATCGTACTCTTCTGCTACTTCCCATCGGTTAAACCATTGTTGCAAAGGTAATGCAAACCATAGATTGACAGAAAAGGGCGGCACGGTGGCGCAGCTGCAGAGTTGCTGCCTTACAGCGCTTGCCGCGCCGGAGACCCGGGTTCGATCCCGACTACTGTTACTATCTATATGGAGTTTGTACGTTCTCCCCGTGACCACCTGGGTTTTCGCCGAGATCTTCGATTTATTCCCACACTCCGAAGACGTACAGGTTTGTAGGTTAATTGGCTTGGTATAAGTGTGTCAATTGTCCCTAGTGTGCGTAGGATAGTGTTAATGTGGGGGATCGCTGGTCGGCACGGACTCCGTGGGCCAAAGGTCTGTTTCCGGGCTCTATCTCTAAATCTAAAACTAAAAAAAATATATACAAAAAGCTGGAGTAACTCAGCGGGACAGGCAGCATCTCTGGCGAGAAGGAACAGGTGACGTTTCGTGTCGAGACCCTTCTTCAGACTGAGAGTCAGGGGAAAGGGAAACGAGAGATATAGACGGTGATGTAAAGAGATATAGAACAAATGAAGGAAAGATATGCAAAAAAGTTACAATGATAAAGAAAACAGGCCATTGTAAGCTAGGGGCAAGGGTGAAAACAAGTTAAAGACAATGAGACTCAACAAGACGACTTTGAATCTAGTATTGATTCAATTCAATTCAATTCAATTCAATCTTTAATTGTCATTGTGCAGTGTACAGTACAGAGACAACGAAATGCAGTTAGCATCTCACCCAGAAGAACGAACTTAGGAATAATGAGCAGTAAAATATATATATGTATAGCAGTATCAGTAGTGCAATTTTTCTGGGGGAAGGAGTGTCCGGGGGGGGGGGGTGACTGGCAATCACCAAGGTGCAGAGTTCAGTCGTGTAACAGCTGCAGGGAAGAAGCTGTTCCTGAACCTGCTGGTTCGTCAACGGAGAGACCTGTAGCGCATCCCGAATGGGAGGAGGGTAAACAGTCTGTGGTTGGGGTGAGAGCAGTCCTTTCCGATGCTGAGCGCCCTTCGCAGACAATGCTTGCTCTGGACAGACTCAATGGAGGGGAGTGAGGAACCGGTGATGCGTTGGGCAATTTTCACCACCCTCTGCAGTGCTTTCCGGTCGGAGACAGAGCAGTTGCCATACCATACTGTGATACAGTTGGTAAGGATGCTCTCGATGGTGCAGCGGTAGAAGTTCACCAGAATCTGAGGAGACAGATGGACCTTCTTTAGTCTCCTCAGGAAGAAGAGACGCTGTTGAGCCTTCTTGACCAGTGTTGATGTATTGTGGGTCCAAGAGAGGTCATCAGAGATGTTGACCCCCAGAAACCTGAAGCTGGAAACACATTCCACCTCTGTCCCGTTAATATGGATGGGGGTGTTGGTGCCGCCCCTAGACCTTCTGTAGTCCACAATGAGCTCCTTGGTCTTCTTGGAGTTAAGGGCCAGGTTGTTGTCAGCGCACCATGCTGCTAGGAGCTGAAAATCCTCCCTATAGGCCGACTCATCGTTGTCGCTGATGAGGCCAATCACCGTTGTATCATCTGCATACTTGATGATGGTGTTAGAACCATGTACAGGCGTGCAGTCGTAGGTGAAGAGGGAGTAGAGGAGGGGGCTCAGTACACAGCCTTGTGGAACCTTCAGGGTGAGGGTTGAAGAGGTGTGGTTGTCCAACCTAACAGACTGGGGTCTGTTAGTTAGGAAGTCCAGTAGCCAGTTGCAGAGGGAGGGGTTGATGCCCAGGTCGCTGAGTTTGGTGATCAGTTTTGAGGGGATAATGGTGTTGAGTGCTGAGCTATAGTCGATGAACAGCATTCTCACGTAGGTGTTTGTGTTGTCGAGGTGGGAGAGGGCGGAGTGGAGTGCCGATGAGATAGAGAGGGAAAGGGATGCAAGGGTTACTTGAAGTTAGAGAAAACCATTTTAGTTTAGCTTAGTTTTAGAGATACATCGGGGAAACAGGCCCTTCAGCCCACCAAGTCCGTGCTGACCAGCGATCCCTGCACTCTATCACTATCTTACACACACTAGGGACAATGCACAATTATACCAAAGCCAATTAACCTGCAAACCTGTACGTCTTTGGAGTATATTTTGCTCTTCCAAATATTGATGCTGAAGCCAAGAAGGCTGTTGCATCAATATTTAGTTTAATTTAGTTCAATTTAGTTTAGAGATACAGTGTGGAACAGGCCCTTCGGCCCACCGGGTCCATGCTGAACAACCACCCCGTACGCTAGTTCTATCCTACACACCTTTACAATCCATGTACCTGGCTAAATTTTTCTTAAGTAGGTTGTGATAGTTCATGTTTATAAGGTCATAAGTTCCAGGAGCAGAATTAGGCCATTCGGCCTATCAAGTCTACTCTGCCATTCAATCATGGCTGATCTATCTTTCCCTCCCAACCCCATTCTCCTGCCTTCTCCCCATAACCCCTGACACCCGTACTAATCAAGAGTCTGTCAATCTTCACTAGGGACCATTTAGAGGAGCCAAGTAACCTACAAACCTGCACGTCTTTGGAGTGTGGGAGTAAACTGCAGCATCCGGAGAAAACCCACACGGTCACAGGGAGAACGTACAAACTCTGAACTGACAGCACCCATGGTCAGGATCGAACCAGGGTCTCTGGTGCTGTAAGGCGGCACATTTGTTTAATTTAGTTTAGAGATACAAGGCGGAAACTGGCTCTTTGGCTGACGGAGACCGCACCGGCCAGCGATCCCCGCATATTAACACTTTCTGACAATTTACACTTACATATACCAAGCCAATTAACCTACACACCTGCATGTCTTTGGAGTGTGGGCAGCTCTATCACTGCGCCACTGTGCCACCCTAAAATCATTAAGTTAAAGACACAGATACACACAAAAGGCTGGAGTTACTTAGCAGGACAGCCAGCATCCCTGGAGAGAAGGAATGGGTGCCGTTTCGGGGCGAGACCCTTCTTCAGACTGGTTTGGGGATAGGGGAAGCGAGAGATATAATGAGCGTTAAAACCACCGCAGATCGCTACACAGGCCAGAGCGGTAGTCGCGATCGCCAAGGTCATTCATCAGGGCTCACAGTGGGAGGGTAAAGGCAGTAGGAATGGACAGATGCTTCGAGATCTGTACTGCTGTGTTCAGGTCTTTGACCTCCAGACTTGAGTGAACACACCCCATGCCCTCTGCACTTTGTCCCCAAGCTTCTGACGCATTGCACACTGGTTCTGACTCCACGCCCAGCAGGATTGTTTCAAGGGCATGGCCACCTGTTTATTTATTTGCATCAAGGAACTCTGGCCTCCCGAGGGGCATGGCACTTCAAAGAAAGGTTTGACAGTGATTTCCATGTCTCCGGAGGAGAGGAAGGTGGGGGAGGGGGAGGGGGAGGGGGAGGGGGAGGGGGGGGGATGAGGCCACACAAGAATACTGACGCTATTGAAGGGATATCTGGAAAAGCAACAGACTGGTTCCACCAAGATGCAGGACAGATCCCTCTTCCCTATGGCTATCAAACTTTACAACTGCTTCCCCTTCTGTCGTGGGGTAGACTGAGACTGACTCTCCCCAATCTTTGCACATCCCCCAAGCCTCTCCACTCATCAATTTAATTTCATGTTTCATGTATTTTGTGTTTTGTGTTTTTTATGACTGTTGGCAGATCAATTTCCCTCCTGGGATAAATAAAGTTCTATCGTATCGTATCGTATTTTCAAGAGAGAGTTAAATTTAGCTCTTAGGGCTAACGGAATCAAGGGATATGGGGAAAAAGCAGGAACGGGATACTGATTTTGGATGATCAGCCATGATCATATTGAATGACGGTGCTGGCTGGAAGGGCCGAATGGCCTACTCCTGCATTTATTTTCTATGTTTCCATGTTTCTATGTTTCTATTGTATCGTATCGTAACATAACGGATTTGTCAAATCTGCAATATAATCATAAGGTCATAAGTGATAGGAGGAGAATTAGGCCATTCGGCCCATCAAGTCTACGCTGCCATTCAATCATGGCTGATCTATCTCTCCCTCCTAACCCCATTCTCCTGCCTTTTCCCCATAACCCCTGATGCATGTACTAATCAAGAATCAATCTATCTCTTCCCCCATAAAAATATCCACTGACGGCCTTCCACAGCCTTCTGTGATAACACAAAGATATGGAGAAACTCTATATTGCTCCTGCACGCGCCCCTTTGATAACATTCATGCACTTCATCCATCCTTCCGCACCTGCTCAAAGATTAAACCAAACACTTATTTACAAAGGCACTGATGCAGAAAGTTTCCGTCCGCCCGCTGCACCAGTGTTAACAGAATAAATACGACACCGCAGAGACTTGTGTGCACACACTTTCAGTATCAGACGTGCATCAGCAGCTGTTTTCTCTTCACTGTGGGTGTCATAAGGTCACAAGGTCATAAGGTGATAGGAGTAGACTTGGGCCATTCGGCCCATTAAGACCACCGTCATTCAATCATGGCTGATCTATCTCTCCCTCCTGACCCCATTCTCCTGCCTTCTCCCCATAACCCCTGTCACCCATACTGTAATGTATCTGCCTGCACATCATCCATATCCATCCATTCTTTGCCTATCCAAAAGTCTCTTCAATGCCACCATCGCATCTGCCTCCACCACCACCACCCCTGACAATGTGTTCCAGGCACTTACCACACTAAAAAGCCTCCCTCACATCTCCTTCAAACTTCACCTCTCTCACCTTAAAGTCCAAAACCAGGCGTCACAGTTTAAGAATAAGGGGTAGGCCATTTAGGACTGAGATGACGAAAAACGTTTTCACCCGGTAGGATTGCCAACTGTCCCGTATTGGCCAGGACATCTCGTAAATTGGTTTGTTCCATACGGGACCGCCCTTGTCCCATATTTGACTGCTACTACTCGGGTCGAGGGGACTATCGGGTCGGAGCGCCGCGTCTGACCCCGCCTCACCCGTGCCAACGTAGTGCCGCCCATGGAGTGCAGCAGCGGCGCCTCGCCCATGGCCCCGTCGGTCGACAGCCCGGCCAGCTGTTCGACCTACGGACCTTCACTTACCGCCGACACCACCACCACCACCCCTCTTTCTCATGGCCGATCATCGGTTCATGCCTTGGATGGGGCGCCGGACTTTGCGCGTGACGTCGCGCCCGGGCCAAAACTCCTCAGCTGGCCCGCCGGCTGGGCTTTGTGTGCAGTCCAGCAACCGGGCCAACTCATCATTCACGCAGCCACGGCCAAGTCAGTCAACAAATTGCCGTCGGGAATTTGTTCTGTATTTTGACCTTTTGTCCCTTATTTGGGAGTGAGAAAGTTGGCAACCCTATCACCCAGAGAGTTGTGAATCTGTGGAATTCTCTGCCGCAGAAGGCAGTGGGGGCCAATTCAATGGATATTTTCAAGAGAGAGTTAGATTTAGCTCTTAGGGCTAATGGAATCAAGGTATATGGGGAAAAAGCAGGAACGGGGTACTGATTTTAGATGATCAGCCATGATCACAGTGAATGGCGGCGCTGGCTCGAAGGGCCAAATGGCCTACTCCTGCACCTATGTTTCTATGTTTCTATGTTTCTACGTTTCTATGCCCTCTAGTATTTGATTTTTCCATCCTGGCCTATAAAGGTTCTGACTGTCTATCCTATCTACGTCTTTCATAATTTAACTGTTCTAAAAATGATACATATTATATTTGAATAATATGATGATCTTAATATTATTGTTATTAAAATATTTTATATATATTTTGAAATTATTTTAATCTTATTATTGTTAAACTATTTAAAATATTTTGAAATTATTTAAATATTACTAACATGAAAATATTTCTCAGTGTTCTAGCCCAGCGAGCAACGCATCGCATGATTAACCTGTCGAGTGACCCAAGACAGCAGAAGGCAGCATTGTGTAACGGGATCCTCCATTTCCTGGCTTGCTTGTTTCAATTTACCGCTGGCTAATTTCTTGGTGCTTTCCTTCCTGTTTTCCCTTGACCAGGGCTTATTGTGACCAGCTGTTGTTGTTCCTGCTGATTGCGTAGTTTAACTGTGATCGTGGGTGGTCTGGGCAGGGTGGTGGGGAGCAGGTGATTCTTCTTCTCACATCCAAGTCAAAGGCGGCATGGCGGCGCAGCGGTAGAGTTGCTGCCTCACTGCGCCAGAGACCCCGGTTCGATCCTGACTACGGGTGTTGCCTGTACAGAGTTTGTACGTTTTCCCGTGATTTGTGTGGGCTTTCCCCATTGCTCCGGTTTACTACTGCACTCCAAAGACGTACAAATATGTATGTTAATTGGTTTTGGTAAAGATTGTACCTTGTCTCTCGTGTGTAAGATAGTCTTAGTGTATGGGAATCATTGGTTGGTACGGACTCAGTGGCCTGAAGGGCCTGTTTCCACACTGTAGCTATAATCTAAACCGAGGGTTCCCAACCAGGGGGTACATTTTGCCTACCCAGGGTGTAAATTTGTTGATTCTGGATTTGTACATACTTTTTCCTCATTGACAGACTGTGTTTGGTTCTGGAATAATCTGTTCATCATTAGTTGTTCATAAATAAGTGAAATAACATTGTTATGTGCTATTAAAGTTGCCAAGGGTAAACGGGACGAAAAAGGTTGGGAACCCCTGATCTAAACTAAAGAGTCAAGAGCATTTAATTGGTAAATGTAAAGAGAACGAAACAATGAAATTCTTGCTTGCAACAGTGTTAGAATAAAAGGGAGGCCATTTAAGACTGAGGTGAGAAAAAGCTTTTTCACCTAGAGAGTTGTGAATTTGTAGAATTCCCTGCCACAGAGGGCACGGGAGGCCAAGTCACTGGATGGATTTAAGAGAGAGTTAGATAGAGCTCTAGGAGATGGTGGAATCAAGGGATATGGGGAGAAGGCAGGCACGGGTTATTGATTAGGGACGATCAGCCATGATCACCATGAATGGCGGTGTTGGCTCGAAGGGCCGAATGGCCTCCTCCTGCACCTATTTTCTAACAGGTCCATAAATACAATGCTCAGAGATAACATATAATCAATAAACAAATTAAATAAAATGACAACCCCAATACTAGTGCAAAAATGCCCAGAGTTACTTTGAGTATAGAAGTAGGGAGGTAATGCTGCAGCTATATAAGACGTTTGCGAGGCCACATTTAGAGAAGAGTGTTCAGTTTTGGGCACAATTTTATAGGAAAGCTTGAAAGGGTGCAGAGAAGATTTATGAAGATGTTGCCAGGACTTGAGAGCCTGAGCTCTCGGGAGAGGTTGAGCAGGCTGAGACTCTATTCTTTGGAGCGCAGGAGGATGAGGGTCAATCTTATAGAGGTGTACAAAATCATGAGAGGATTAGATTGCGTAAACGCACAGAGTCTCTTGCAAAGAGTAGGGGAATCAAGAACCAGAGGACATAGGTTTAAGTTGAGGGGGGAAAGCATTAATAGGAACATAAGGGGGTATATAGAACAAACTGCTGGAGGAGATAGTTGAGGTAGGTACTATGGCAACATTTAAGAAAAATTTGGACAAGAACTGGACGGGATAGGGTTAGAGGGATATGGGGCAAACGCAGGCAGGTGGGACTAGTGTAGATGGGACCTGTTGGCCGGTGTGGGCAATTTGGGCCATTGGGCCTGTTTCCACTCTATGACGCTACTGTTCTATGTTCTATTTCCTATATTCTAATTCCATCGGCCCATCAAGTTTGTTCCACCATTCGAGCATAGCTGACCTATTTTTCCCTCTCAACCGCATTTTCCTGCCTGTTCCCCGAAATCTTTGAAGCTCTTAGTAATCGAGAACATTAAAGGTCTTTAAATAAGGAGCATGATGATTCAGGCATCATCTACCTTAATCCCTGTTTCTTTAAACAAAATGGACGGCACGGTGGCGCAGCGATAGAGTTGCTGCCTTACAGCGCCATGGATCCGGTTTCGACCCTGACTACGGGCGCTGTCTGTACGGAGTTTGTACGTTCTCCCCGTGACCTGCGTGGGTTTTATTCCGGATTCTCCGGTTTCCTCCCACACTCCAAAGACTTTCAGGTTTGTAGGTTAATTGGCTTGGTATAATTGTAAATTGTCCCTCCTGTGTGCAGGATAGAGTCGTTGTACGGGGCTCGCTGTTCGGCGCGGACTCGGTGGGCCGAAGAGCCTGTTTCCGCGCTGTATCTCGAAACTAAATGAAACTAAACTTTCCTGAGCATGCAAGATGCATTAACTAATCACCATTGTCCTCTTGCAAAGAATGCAGTTGCAACTTGTTTAAACATCTATAAGTGGCAATGAAACAGTGCAGATTCCAATGAACAAGGTCACTGCTCACACATCTGATGACTTGGCATATCCAGCAGATGCAGTGACATTGGCACGAGGTGGAAGGTGTCACTCCCTCCCTCTTCCCACATCTCCCGACAGAGATCTTTCCACATCTTTGTATATTTCAGGAGTGCAGAGAGGTTCAAATCTCAGGAGAGGACGGTTCAATCAAAGAGCGTGGAATGAATCTCAATGGAGAGATCAAGAGATACACCATCTCTGTCAATGTCAGGTGTACTCTTGATGCACTTCATCCTCCTGCTCCAGCTCGCCCTGATCCATCACCTTTGCTCTTCTCCTGCGAATCTTGTGGATAAACCTGCTCAGGCGATCTTGTGATATCTCATCAAATCCACTGCCCTGTTTCCACTTTAGAAGGCACGGTGATGCAGCCTGCTGCCTTGCAGCTCCAGAGACCCGGTTCGATCCTGACCACGGGTGCTGTCTGTACGGACTTTGTACGTTCTCCCGACTGACTCGTGTGGTTTTCCCCGGGTGCTCCGGTTTCCTCCCACACTCCAAAGACGTACAGGTTTGCAGGCTAGGTGGCCTGGTAAAAATTGGGAAATGATCCCTGGTGTGTGCAGGACAGTGGTAAGGGCCTGTCCCACTTGGGCGTCATTTGCGCGTGGGTAAATGATGTCGCGTAAATGACGCGCAAATGATGCCCAAGTGGGACAGGTCCTTTAGTATGCGGGGATCACTGGTTGGCGCGGATTCGGTTGGCCGAAGGTCCTGTTTCCGTGCTGTATCTCCAAACTAAACTAAACTAAACTATACTTTAGAGATACGGTGCAGAAACAGGCCCCTTGGCCCATTGAGTCCAGGCCGACCAGCGATCACTTGGACAGGTACACCAGCGATAACTAAAGGGCCTGTCCCACTTACGCGACCTTGGCTCGCAAATTACGCGACCTCGTGGTCGCTTGAGGCGTACAGGCACCGTATGGCCGCGCGGGGCCGGTCCCACTTAGAAGCGCAGAGTTGTGCGGGGCTGGCTCCGAAATTCTTGCAGTGACCGAAATCTAATTGCGGTCGTACTTGGACAGGTACACCAGCGATAACTAACACTATCCTACACACACCGGGGACAATTCACTAAAGCTAATTAACCTACAAATTAACCTACAAACCAGTTAACCAATTAACCCACAAACCTGTACATCTTTTAAATGTGGGAGGAAAACAAAGCACCCGGAGAAAACCCAAGCGGTCACTGGGAGAACGTACAAACTCCATACAGACAACACCCATGGTCAGGATCGAACCCGGGTCTCGCACCATAAGACCACAACTCTACAGCTGCGCAACTGTGCTGCCTCCAGTTTAACCCCAGTAAGGGATGAATGTTGTGATGGTGGGTGATATACAAAAGCAGTGCAAGGACTTCCATTATTTCCGTCTCTATGTATCATCGATAATGGCATCACAAGTAGATATAGTGGAGCGCTGGAGGATGAGGGGTGATCTAATGTAGAGATAGAAACATAGAAAATAGGTGCAGGAGTAGGCCATTCAGCCCTTCGAGCCAGCACCGCCATTCGATATGATCATGGCTGATCAACCAGAATTAGTACCCCGCTCCTGCTTTCTCCCCATATCCCTTGATTCCGTTATCCCTAAGAGCTAAATCTAACTCTCTCTTGAAAACATCCAGTGAATTGGCCTCCACTGCCTTCTGTGGCAGAGAATTCCATAGATTCACAACTCTCTGGGTGAAACAATTTTTCCCCATCTCAGTCCCAAATGGCCTACCCCTTATTCTTAAACTGTGACCCCTGGTTCTGGACTCCCCCAACATCGGGAACATGTTTCCTGCATTGTTCTGTAAGTGAACAAAATCATGAGAGGAATAGATCGAGTGGACCCACAGAGTCTTTTACCAGAGTAGGGGGATCATGAACCAGAAGACATTGGTTTAAGGTGAGGGGGGAAAGATTAAATAGGGTATAGAGAATGAGCTACTGGAGGATGTAGTTAAGGTAGGTACTATTGCAACGTTTAAGAAACATCTAGACAACTACTGGGATATGGGGCAAACGCAGGCAGGTGGGTCTAGTGTAGATGGGACCTGTTGGCTGGTGTAGGCAATAAAAACCTGAGGGGCAACTTTTTTAGATAAAGTTTGGTAGGTGTATGGAACGTGTGCCAGAGGAGGTAGTTGAGGCAGGTAGGTACTACTGCAAAATTTAAGAAACATTTGGACGGCTGCACGGATTGGACAGGTTCACAGGGATATGGGCCAAAGGCAGGCAGGTGAGACTAGTGAGTGTAAAGGGGACATGTTGGTTGGTGTGGGCAGGTTGAGCGGAAGGGCCTGATCCATGCTGCATGATTCTATGTCACTGGGGAAGACCTCGTCGATCAGAACTAAGCGAAAGTGAAGAGGTGTGTAGGAAGGAATGGCAGATGCTGGATTAAACCGAAGATAGACACAGAAAGCTGGAGTAAACTCAACGGGTCAGACAGCATCTCCAGAGAAAAGGATAGTCATTGTGTGATGTCACAAATAATCACGTTAAATTTGTCTATGTATTTTTATAATGTAAGAGACTTATTTGCCAAAATTAGGACCAATCCATTATGGATCACCTACTGTATGTCGCGATGAAAGAATGGGCCAACTGGGCTTGTATTCACTGGACTTTAGAAGGATGAGAAGGCATCTTATAGTACATGTAAAATTCTTAAGGGAATGGACAGGCTAGATGCAGGAAAATTTGTTCCCGATGTTGGGGGAGTCCAGAACCAGGGGTCACAGTTTAAGAATAAGGGGTTGGCCATTTAGGACCGAGATGAGGAAAAACCTTTTCACCCAGAGAGTTGTGAATCCATGGAATTCTCTGCCACAATAGGCAATGGAGGCCAATTCACTGGATGTTTTCAAGAGAGAGTTAAATCCCTGTCCCACGGTACGAGTTCATTCCACGAGTTCTCCCGAGTTTGCCCTGATTCGAACTCGGAGATTTACGGTAATGGCCACTCGTCGGTACTCGGGGCTCTCGTGGACATTTTTCATCATGTTGAAAAATCTTCACGTGTCTTCCCGTGCTTACCTGCCGTTAGCGAGTCTTCCCGAGTACCTGCCGTTAGCGCTAAGAGTTCCGACGTACCCGCTACGTTCATTCTCCGTGCTTACCACGAGTTTGTTTTTTTTTTACTCGGGAGAGCTCTTGGAATGAACTCGCACCGTGGGACAGGGCTATTAGATATAGCTCTCTGTGCTAATGGAATCAAGGGATATGTGGAGAAAGCAGGAACGGGGTACGGATTTTGGATGATCAACCATAATCATATTGAATGCCAAATGGCCTACTCCTGCACCAATTGTCTTTGTTTCTAAGTTTCCACTCTGGGCATTCAGTTCCGACCGACATTGAAGGCCCCGGAGGTAAAAGTGATTGTGGCTGGTGATCCACACTCACACACGTTTCGAGTTAATTTCTCCCACAATATCTATTAACTGAGTAATTTCACGGAGTGCAGTTTCAATTGTGAACTGTGTTAGAATTGAATATAATTTTCCGTTTACAAACTTCATGTCCTCGATAAGATGATGAATGCGTGCATGATATTATGAATTATGTTGCAATAAATTGACTGATCCAGTCATTACCTCTGCACGCAGTTTACAGCCGAACCTCCCCGTCTCAGAGCAGAAACTGGTGGAAAATCACACAGACCCCTCCATTGACACAATCCACATTTCGGAAAAGCACCCAATAATCACAAAGCTGGGGTAACTCAGCGGGACAGGCAGCACTGATGCTGCCTGTCCCGCTGAGTTGCTCCAGCTTTTTTTTTGTATATCTTCGGTTTAAACCAGCATCTGCAGTTCCTTCCCACCCAATAATCAAAGACCTGCCCCTTCCCTCCCATTCCAACACTAACCTTTCTTCTTGGGTCCCCTCCACCATCAGAGTGAGGCCCAGCACAAATTGGAGGAACAGCACCTCATATTTTGTTTGGGCAGCTTACACCCCAGCGGTATGAACCTTGATTCAAGTAACCCCTATCCCTCTCCGTCCCTCTCCTTCCCTCCCCAACCCCAGTCATCGTACTAGTTTCACTGTCGTCCTGTTGCGTTTCACTGTCTGTATAAATTGTTATCACTTACCCCACAGCCAACAATGGACCATTGTGGGCTCCACCTTTTCCTTGATCATCATTTATTTTTACATATCTTTCATTCATTTGTTCTATTTACCTTCAATATCTCTCATTTCCCCCTCCCCTGACTCTCGAAGGATCTCGACCTGAAATGCCACCTATTCCTTTTCTCCAGAAATGCTGTCTGACCCGTTGAGTTACTCCAGCTTTTTGTGACTATCTTTGGTTTAAGCCAGCATCAGCCAGTTCCTTCTACACGAGTTGCTCCAGTATTTTGTGTCTATCTCTGATTCTACCTCTTTGCTTTACCTATTGTATTTGAGTTTAGTTTGATATTGTGCGTGGGCTTCCTCCGGGTGTTTCAGCTTTCTCCACATCCAAAAGATGTACGGGTTTGTGAGAGGAAACCGGAGATCCGCGGAGAAACCCCACGCAGGTCACAGTGCGAAAGTACAAACTCTGTACAGACAGCACCCGTAGTCAGGATCGAACCCGGGGCTCTGGCTCTGGGAGGCAGCAACTCTACCGTTGTGCCACCGTGCCTAGCTTTCCTTTCGAGGCATCTGACCGACTGCAAAGGGATAAGGGTCTCGACCCAAAACGTCACCTTTTCTCCAGAGATGCTGTCTGACCCACTGAGTTACTCCAGCCTTTTGTGTCTATTAGTGGTAGGTGGATACAGGTGGGGGAGGTTTTTGATTAGCAGATGGTTGGACAAAGGCCGGAGAGGAAAAGACAAACAGTGGAGGGAACTTTACCAGCACCCTTTATGTGGTGACTATTTTCATACCTTGGGTATGCAAGCAAAGAATTTTGCTGTGCCATGTACATGGGACAATAAAGTATTCATCCATTCATTCATTCATTCATTCATTCATTCATTCATTCATTCATTTCAAGGAGAAAAGAGGAGCGAAATTTGTTGGCGGGAAAGTGACACAGTGGAAGAGTTGCTGCCTATCAGCGCCAGAGACCTAGGTTCGATCCCGACTACGGGTGCTGTCTTTACGGAGTTTGCACGTTCTCCCCGTGGCCGCATGGGTTCCCCGGGTGCTCCTGTTTCCTCCCACAACCCAAAGACGCGCAGATTTTGTCGGTCAATTGGCTTCTGTCAAATTGTCCCCGGCGTCGTGTTTTGTTCTGGCCTTGTCTATCATTCAGTCCGAAGAAGTCCATTTAAAAACAATCAGCATTGGATAGCGCTGCAAAAGATGCTTCCTCATATGGTGGCGAGAGTTCTATCATTCTCCCTTGCACCAGATGCGGCGCTGGGGAAGTAATTAACCGGCGCCACTTCATCAGCTCCGAACCTTCCCAAGTGATGGCTTCTCCTGTGATGGGATTTGCACAGGACAGGGATGACCAGCTGAACTGGCAATTACTCCAGCTGTGTACCGCCTGGGGCTGAGCTGCCTGTGCTTTCTCTTCTCTGCTGAGGCTAATACGTTGGAATCTGACAGTGACAATTGAACCTGCGAGCTCTGGCACTCGACGAAGAGGCTGTAAACGACATTTGGACGGCGCAGCGCCCACTCTCAATCTCATTTGTCATCTGGAGGTTGTGCCTTTCCATCATATGGCCTTGCGTCTGAGTTTACTTTAGTTTAGCACGGTGGCGCAGCGGTAGAGTTGCTGCCTTACAGCGCTTGCAGCACCGGAGATCCGGGTTCGATCCCGACTACGGGTGCTGTCTGTACGGAGTTTGTACGTTCTCCCCGTGACCTGCGTCGGTTTTCTCCGAGAGCTTCGGTTTCCTCCCACACTCCAAAGACGTGCAGGTTTGTAGGTTAATTGGTTGGTATAAGTGTAAAACATTTCCCCAGTGTATGTCGGAGTGCGGGGATCGCTGGTCGGCGCGGACCCGGTGTTGGTTCCGCGCTGTATCTCTAAACTAAACTAAACTAAACTAAACTATTTTGCACACTATTCTTCACAGGGGAATGTACTATCTCCGTGCAGACAGCACCCGTAGTCAGGATGAATACTGAATGAATACTTGAATAGTTTATTGTCACAATAGACAATAGACAATAGGATCAGGAGTAGGCCATTCGGTCCTTCGAGTCAGCACCGCCATTCAATGTGAATATGGCTGATCATCCCCAATCAGTACCCCATTCCTGCCTTTTCCCCATATCCCCTGACTCCACTATCTATAAGAGCCCTATCTAGCTCTTGAAAGTATCTAGAGAACCAGCCTCCACCGCCCTCTGAGATAGAGAATTCCATGTGACAAGTCGCGGTGAAATGCTTTGCTTGTACACGCAAGGTATGCAATAGTCACCACATAAAGGTCACTGACAAAGTCACAACGTATCCCTCACCAGATTCACCCTTTTTCTCCCTAATCCCCCTCTCAGCAGGTCCTCCATTGTTCTTACCGAACCTGGGTCTCTGCAGCTGTAAGGCAGCAGTTCTACCACTCCTTCATACCTTGCCCCTCTCACCTTAAAGCTATCTCCCCTAGTCTTTGACATTTCCATCCTTTCTATGCTTCTGGGGCGGCATGGTGGCGCAGCAGAGGAGTCGCTGCCTTAAGGGCCTGTCCCACTATACGAGTTTACCCAAGAGCTCTCCTGAGTTAAAAAAAAATGCAAACTCGTGGTAAGTAAGTAGAATGTACGTAGCGGGTACGTCGGAGCTCGGGACGTCTCTTAGCGGCTTGTAACGCTAACGGCAGGTACTCGGGAAACGCGGTAAGCTCGTGAAGTTTTTTCAACAGTGAAAAATGTCTACGAGACCCCCGAGTACCTACGAGCGGCTATTACCGTAATTCTCCGAGTTCGAATCAGGGGAAACTCGGGAGAACTCTTGACTTACCTCGTACAGTGGGACAGGCCCTTTGCAACGCTCGTAGCACCGGAGACTCGGGTTCGATCCCAACTACGGGTGCTGTCTATATGGAGTTTTTATCTTCTCCCCGTGACCTGCATAGGATTACTCCGAGATCTTCAGTTTCCTCCCACAGTCCAAAGACGTGCAGGTTTGTAGGTTAATTGGCTTGGTGTAAGTATAAATTGTGGCGAGTGATTGTCGAGTAGGGTTAATGTGCTGGGATTATTGGTCGGTGCAGACTCGATGGGCCGAAAGGCCTGTTTCCGCGCTGTATATCTAAACTAAGCTAAATTAATCTCATAATTTTATATACTTCTATCACATTCTGGCCTTCAAGACCAAACACTGTCCAACCTCTCCTGGTAGCTAATACCACCTAATCCAGGCATCGTTCTGGTAAACTTCTTCTGCACACTTTCTGAAGCCTCTACATCCACCCTGTACTGGGGCAATCAACAATACTCTAAATGCGGGCTAACCAAAGTCTTATCGAGCTACATATTGAATTTTTGACTGTTATGCTCAATGCCCCGACCAATGAGGGCAAATGTTGTTTTGTCATACCTTCGGCCCAACTTGCCCACACAGACCAACACATCCCACCTGCCTGCGTTTGGCCAATAGCCCTCTAAACCTGTCCTATCCATGTACCTGTCCAAATGTTATTAATCATTGTGATAGTACCTGCCTCAACTACCTCCCCTGGCAGCTTGTTCCATACACACACCACCCTCTGTGTACAAAAATATGCCCCTCAGGTTATGGGAATTACAGACACATGGCTGCAAGAGGACCAGGGCTGGGAACTGAATATTCAGGGGTATGCCTCCTATTGAAAAGACAGACAAGTGGGCAGAGGGGGTGGGGTGCCTCTGTTGGTAAGGAATGAAATTCGGTCCCTTGCAAGGGGTGACATAGAATCAGGAGATGTAGAGTCAGTATGGATAGAACTGAGGAATTGTAAGGGTAAAAATACTCTAATGGGGGTTACCTACAGGTCCCCAAACAGTAGCCTGGATATAGGGTGAATGTTGAATCAAGAGTTTAAATTGGCATGTAGCAAAGGTAATACTACGGTTGTCATGGGAGATTTCAACATGCAGGTAGACTGGGTAAATCAGGTTGGTACTGGACCCCAAGAAAGGGAGTTTGTGGAATACCTCCGAGATGGATTCTTAGAGCAGTTTGTACTGGAGCCAACCAGGGAGAAGGCAATTCTGGATTTAGTGATGTGTAATGAACCAGATTTGATAATGCAACTCAAGGTAAAGGAACCATTAGGAGGTAGTGACCATAATATGATAAGTTTTAATCTGCAATTTGAGAGGGAGAAGGGAAAATCAGA
>CM075977.1:391206125-391373881 GCA_038087875.1 Malacoraja senta
CTGGAGAAACTCAGCGGGTGCAGCAGCATCTATGGAGCGAAGGAAATAGGCAACTTTTTGGGCCAAAACCCTTCTTCAGACTGTTGCAGGCAGGGTGGGGGGGGGGGTGGGGGAGGGAAGAAGAAAGGAAGAGGAGGAGCCAGAGGGCTGAGGGAGAGCTGAGAAGGGTAGGAGACAGCAAGGGCTACCGGAAATTGGAGAAGTCAATGTTCAGGCCACTGGGATGCAGACTGCCCAAGCGGAATATGAGGTGCTGCTCCTCCAGTTTTTGGTGGTGCTCACTCTGGCCATGGAGGAGGCCCAGGACAGAAAGGTCGGATTCAGAATGGGAAGGGGAGTTGAAGTCCTGAGTCACCGGGAGATCAGGTTGGTTAATGCGGACCGAGCAGAGGTGTTCGGCGAAACGAGCGTCAAGCCTACGCTTGGTCTCACCGATGTAGATCAGCTGACATCTAGAGCAGCGGATTCAAGGACCCAAGCAGTCGTTCCAGGTGCGATCCATTCAAGGACCCAAGCAGTCGTTCCAGGTGCACCTCCTCCAACCTCATCTATTGCATCCGCTGCTCTAGATGTCAGCTGATCTACATCGGTGAGACCAAGCGTAGGCTTGGCAATCGTTTCGCCGAACACCTCTGCATTAACCAACCTGATCTCCCTGTGGTTCAGCACTTCAACTCCCCCTCCCATTCCTGAAGAAGGGTTTCGGCCCGAAACGTTGCCTATTTCCTTCGTTCCATAGATGCTGCCGCACCCGCTGAGTTTCTACAGCATTTTGGTCTACCTTTGTACTCTTTACGTTCTCACTCAGTCAACTGATATCAGTACTGCTGGAGGCCTAAAGCCTGAAGAAGAGTCTTGACCTGAATCGTCATCCATTCCTTCTCTCCAGAGATGCTGCCTGTCCCGCTGAGTTACTTCAGCATTTTGTGCCTATCTCCAGCCTAACGCCACCTCAATAGACAATAGATAATAGATAACAGACAATAGACAATAGGTGCAGGAGTAGGCCATTCGGCCCTTCGATCCAGCACCACCATTCACTGTGATCATGGCTGATCATCCACAATCAATACCCCGTTCCTGCCTTCTCCCCATATCCTTTGACTCCACTATCTTTAAGAGCTCTATCTAACTCTCTCTTGAAAGCATCCAGAGAATTGGCCTCCACTGCCTTCTGTGGCAGAGAATTTCAGATTCACAACTCTCTGGGAGAATTTGTTTTGCTGATCTTCATTCTAAATGGCCTAGCCCTTATTCTTAAACTGTGGCCCCTGGTTCTGGACTTCCCCAGCATCGGGAACATGTTTCCTGCCTCTAGCGTGTCCAATCCCTTAATAATTTTATATGTTTCAATAAGATCCCCTCTCATCCTAAATTCCAGAGTATACAAGACCAGCCGCTCCATTCTATCAACATATGACAGTCCTGCCATCCCAGGAATTAACCTGGTGAACTCTGCAAATGGCAAGAATGTCCTACCTCAGATTTGGAGACTAAAACTGCACATTGGAAAGTACAATCTGTCACCGTATGTTCCAATTAAGAATATCTTGGGAAAGATCCACAATTATAGAGCCATAGGGCATTTTGGACACAAAATGAAGGTACACCATGTTCCTTCTCCTGCATCTGTATGGCATCCTCATGTAGAAAGAATTAGCATTATGGTCAACCATATTTATTGAGCAAGGCAGTTAAGATTCTCAACATGCAGTCAGGGGTTATGGGCAGTAGGCAGGAGATGGGGTTAGGAGGGAGCGACAGATCAGCCATGATTGTAGCCTCAAATCCCTACAAATCTGTAGCCTCCCTTTGATCTGGTATTTTGTTGGTTCACATGCTTGATCAATGGTGTTTTATCATTAATAGTTTTATTATTATTATTGTTTAGTGTTTTCTGAGTCATTCATAACTGTCACTGTATGTCATGTTGTTACTTGTGGGCGGAGCACCAAGGCAAATTCCTTGTATGTGAATACTTGGCCAATAAACTTACTTATTTACTTACTTGAATGGCGGAGTAGACTTGATGGGCTGAATGGCCTAATTCTACTCCTATCACCTATGATCTTATGATTTTATGATGCTGTCTGTATGGAGTTTATCCGTTCTCCCCGTGACCGCGTGGGTTTGCCCTTTGGTGCTCCAGTTTCCTCCCACACTCCAAAGACGTACAGGTTTGTAGCCTAATTGCAGTAAAAATTATAAATTGGTTCCATGCAATAAGATGGCATCCAACCCAGATGACTATTTGCATGCTAGTCACAGAAGCAGATCTACAATCACATATTGCAATCGCTCCACACTCTTAAATGTCTACACTGTAAATGGCTCAATTATAATCTTGTATTGTCTTTCCACCGACTGGTTAGCACACAACAAAAAGCTTTTCACTGTACCTCAGTACACGTGACAATAAACTAAACTGAACTTGTCCCTAGTGTGTCATAGCAGACATTCCTTTAGGAAGGAGATGAGGAGGAATTTCTTTAAGCCAGAGGGTCGGAAATCTGTGGAATTCATTGCCACAGATGGCTGTGGAGGCCAAGTCATTTTTATATATTTAAGGCAGAGATTGACAGATTCTTGGTTAGTACGGGTGTCAGGGGTTATGGGGAGAAGGCAGGAGAATAGGGTTGAGAGGGAAAGACTGATCAGCCATGATTGAATGGCGGAGTAGACTTGATGGGCCGAATTCTGTTCCAAGAACTTATGAACATAAGTCAGTGTCTCTCTTGAAATAAAGAAATCAGAACTGTACCGAAGTAAGATATCCAAAGGTTCTGCATAATTGTGATACAAGTCGCCTTGTTTGTTCATCTGTTTCTCTCGGAATAAACCCCAGTGCTTGTTGGCATTCTTTATGACCTTAACAATTTCTCTCATTATTTCCGGAGCTTCACACTGCTTTGTTCACGTATCTTTTTGTTTCTCATTTAAGAAACTGCTCATCGATAGTCTTTTTAGCTCAACAACCTAATGTGCAATTTCGTAGTCTAGACCTTTTGTTTTTGTATTTTATGAACAGCACAGGTCTCTGTGAATCAACCTCTTCAGATTTTGCGACTATCTTTAGCTCTAATTGCCAAGTTAATGATCCATCTTTATCTCCTCCACCATTAGAAAAACCAAGCGCCAGTTAATCCATGCGATGTCAAGAACCCGGAGGAAGGGTCTTTATTACAGTAAAGGCTACAGGTCACTAAATACATGCAGCCATACTGAACGCATGCCCTCCACAACCAGTTGACCCAGCACAATTACTCAGGCCCGTACGAAGCTTTCCAAAAAGGGGGGTGGCATGACAGGATTACAAAAAATGTAATGTGAAATAATGTGCGTGCTGCGCACATCACAAGCGCGAAGCATGAAGTCCCTCGATGCCAGGGTCTGGAAGCTCTGGGGTTTTAGATGCTCTCTGATGCATTCTGAGCATTATTTTGGAGCATTTTTGCACCAAATTTATGACCAATATTTCAGAAATGAACAGGAATCTGAGAGGTAGCTTTTTCACACAAAGGGTGCTGGGTGTATGTAACCAGCTGCCAGAGGAGGTAGTTAAGGCTGGGACTATCCTAATGTTTAAGAGACATTTGGACACGTGCATGGATAGGACAGATTTAGATGGATACTAGACCAAGTGCAGACCCGTTGGGTCTGGACCCCGGACGTGCCTCAGACCCCGGGGCGAAAATCTATAGCGGGAAAAAAAAATGGCGTCGTTTTTGGAGCAGAGCCGGTCGGCAGCAGCCGTTATCATTGCTGGCCAGCAGGAGGAGACAAAATGAGTGAGTGGGGGGGGGGGGGGGGAGAAGGATTTTATTTAAAATGTCTACATAAACACGACAACATTTAATCAGGAGTGGATACTTGGAATGAAAAGTGAAATCTCTACCGAAATGGAAAAAATCTCGGCGTTTCTGCGTGTGGTGTTGGCGTAGCAACGAATCAAAGGAAAGCTGATGATACGATACAATGATACAATTTATTTGTTGTCATTTGAACCTAAGTTCAAACGAAATTTGGTTTCTGCAGTCATACAAACAAGTAAAAACCAAGACACAACACAATTTACACAAACATCCATCACAGTGAATCTCCTCCTCACTGTGATGGAAGGCAAAGTCTTGTCTCTCCCCTGCACTACCCATTATCCTCCCGATGTCAAAGTAAAAGCCCCCGGCGGGCGATGGTAAATATGTCCCGCTGCCATTAAAGACGCGCCGGGCGATGCAAGGCCCCTCTCCGGGTCTTGATGTTGGAGCCCCCGGCGGGCGCTAGCATGTCCCGCGGCCATTTAAAGCCGCGCCGGGCGATGTAAGACTCCGCTCCAGGTCATCTTCAAAGGAAGGCTGGCACCCACAAGACAGGCAGAAACACACACAGAAACACACACACACACAGAGTTTTAAATATAGATAGATGGGCCAAACGCGTGTGAGTGGGACAAGTGTAGATGGGACATGTTGGTCGGTGTGGGAAAGTTGGGCTGAAGGGCCTGTTTCCACACTGCATCATTCTATGACTAAAAAGTTAAGAAGAAAAATGCATGTAGATAAGTAGAGCAGATTTGAAAGAGGAGTGAAATGTAAAGGCAGAGAGAGGTTTATGGTGGAAAGGAACATAGGAAAGGAGGGGGGAGAGTGGGCTTGGGCAGATGGGTGAAGGGAAAATAGACACAAAGTGCTGGAGTAACTCAGCAGGTCAGGCAGCATCTCTGGAGAACATGGATAGGTGACGTTTCACAGAGTGCTGGAGTAACTCAGCAGGTCAGGCAGCATCTCTGGAGAACATGGATAGGTGACGTTTCACAGAGTGGTGGAGTATCTCAGCGGGTCAGGCAGCTTCTCTGGTGACACAAGGCATCGAGCTCAATGTGTGGAGTGCAAATGGCAGTCTGATCCCGCCCGGGCCCACTGCGCACGCGCGGAGAGACGGCGTCATTTTGCGTCGCTTCCCCAACTGCGCAGGCGCGGATGGTCGCATTTTTTTCTCCCAAATCATCCAGCGGCCGGAACCAGAATTTCGGGTGCTTTTCCGACAAAGTGGAAACGCTGATTTTTTCCCCGCTTTTTTTCCCGCTTTTTTTTCCCCCCGGATTTTTCCTTACTCTGGGGGGGGGGGGAAATGGGGGTGCGGTCGCACCCAACGCACCCCCCTTCGGACGGCCATGGTACTGCATTTAGGAGCGGCACAGTGGCACAGCTGCACAGCTGCTGCCTCACAGCACCGGAGATGCTCGTTCGATCCTGACTACGGGTGCTGTCTGCACCGGAGTGTGTTCGTTCTCCTTATGACTGCGTGGGTTTTCACCAGGTGCTCTGGGTTCCTCCCACAATCCAACAATGTGCAGATTGGCTTATGAAAATTGTCCCAAGTGTGCAGGGTAAACACTGTAACTAGTGTACGGTGATCACTGGTCAGCGCAGACTCGTTGGGCCGAAGGGCCTGTTTCCATGCTGTATTTCTAAACTACACTAAACTAAAAACACTGCCACATAACTGAAAATCGGGCATGTCCTGCCCACCACAAATCTCATAAGGTCATAAGGTCATAAGTGAGAGGTGTAGAATTAGTCCATTCGGCCCATCAAGTCTACTCTGCCATTCAATCATGGCCGATCTATCTCTCCTTCCTAACCTCATTCTCTTGCCTTCTCCCCATAACCTCTGACACCTGTACTAATCAACGGGTTTCTGGTCAAGACCCTTCTCTGGTGCTTCTGTAAGCTCCATTCTGTAATCAAGACCTAGTTTTACTGTTAGTCAAGTTTCTGTGTAATTTTGTCAGCTGAGAATATAAAAGCTGAACCTGTCACACTCAGGAGATCAGCTTTGACTGGTCTCCTGGTGCGCACTGGTTTTACTAAATCGCCCGTTACTTCGAACACCAGCTCCGCATGGCCTTTCCGTTTGCTCCCACACCAAGTAACCGAAGCTGCATGGCGGCAGCATTACTGCTGTCTCACTGCGCTGCCTCGGTTGAGTTATTGTTTAGTTTATTAGAGAAACATAGAAACATAAAAAGTAGGTGCACATGTTCGAGTTCGAGCCAGCACCGCCATTCAATATGATCATGGCTGATCATCCAAAACCAGTACCCCGTTCCTGCTTTCTCCCCATAGCCCTTGATTCCGTTGGCCCTAAGAGCTATATCCAACTCTCTCTTGAAAACCTCCACTGCCTCCTGTGGCAGAGAATTCCACAGATTCACAACTCTCTGGGTGAAAACGTTTTTCCTCATCTCAGTCCTAAAACAGCCTACCCCTTATTCTTAACACCTGTAGAGTGAAATGCTTTTGTTGCATGCTATTCAGTCAGCGGGAAGATAATACATGATTACAATCGAGCCAAGAGAAAACAAAAATGAATTTCACTGTACCTCGGTACATGTGACAAATAAAGTCCCATACCGTACCATTTACAATGTATAGAGAGATTTAAGAGTGTGGCGTAATTGTAATATGTGATTGTAGATCTGCTTCTCTGGCAAGCACGCAAATAGTTGCCTGGGTCTCACCATCTTGGAAGCTTAGGGGTCATAAATCTCTCCTAAAATTACTACAGAAATGACATGTATTGCCTATCCACTACACTGCCCATGTATAAACTTTCTGATACTTCCACAAAGAATTTGTAAACACGGCCTTCTTTCTTCAAACTCCCCACTGCAAATTCTATTAATTGCATCCTCCATCTTTTGGATGTTTTGGTATCTGATCTTCCAAATAAAGCCGCTGTTATCTCCCCTATCTTAATCTAACTGGCATTTCGTTTCCTAGGTTACCTGCATTTCCATTTCTCTCTAAGTTATCAACATTACATTTGCCATTTGCAGTCCCCTGGCACATTTTGCTTTTTGCTTTGAATTTTTCATTTGCAATACATACATTCTTTTTGAGGTCAACTCTTTGCCTATTGCCCGCTGCTGCGCTAGATGTTATGAATTTGTCCAATCTCGCACAGATACGTTTATGGCTTCTTTTATTTACTAAACCTAACATGATTGCTTTTATATGTCATGGCTTGTTCCTTTTCCCCACCCATTCTTCCCTTCATGTTTTGCTGAACGGGATACTGAGCAATACATTGCAGCAATAGGGACATGTGGCAATTTTCCGTGCTTCAGAAATCATGCTTTTTGCTTTTTCAGAAGGTCATGCACTTGAGTATTTTCGTTCTATGATAGACTCAAAGACTGGGATCGTTTTATTATTGCCTACACCATTATGCAGTGAATAGGAAGGACTAAGGCCATTACATGGATGTTTTTTTTATTAACCTTCTCACCACACCAACTTAGGAAGGCTTAAGGGCCTGTCCCACTTGGGCGACCTAATCCGCGAGTTCTGGCGAGTTTGCCCTCGACTCATACTCGCAGCAGGGTCGACACGAGGTCGTAGGAGGTCTTCGTAACTCTCCTTCATGCTCGAGAGTGCTCTCCACGTACTCAGCTAGGTCGCGGTGTTTTTTTCAATATGTTAAAAAAATGCCCGCGAGTAAAAAAAGGTCGCCATGGAAAAAATTGATACTTTTTTTACTCGTAGGTTTACTCGTACTAGGTCGTAGTAGGTCGGCATGTTAGTCGTAGATAATCGAGGGTAGTCGAAGGTAGTCGAAGGTAGTTGTAGATAGTCTTCATCATAGTCGAAGGGAGGTCGAAGGGAGGTTGAAGGAGATCGAAGGAGGTCGTCTTCACTCTCCACTATTCGGTGCCCAATTTTCCCGAAGTTAGTCGTTGCTAGTCGTAGCTAGTCGAAGCTGGTCTTCAACATAGTCGAAAGAGGTCGGAGGTCTTCAACATGTCATTTTTTCAAACTCTTCTAAACTCGCCAATTAGGTCGTCCAAGTGGGGCAGCCCCTTTAGGAAGTTCGGCATGTCCACTACAACACTCACCAGCTGCCACAGATGCACCATCGAAAGCATTTTTTTATCAGGATTCATCGCAGTTTGGTTTGGGAACAGTTTCATCCAAGGCCGCAAGAAATTGCAGCGAATTGTGGACGCAGCCCAGACCATCACACAAACTAACCTCCCTTCCATTGACTCCATTTACACCTCACGCTGCCTCAGCAAGGCCAGCAGCATAATCAAGGACGAGTCGCATCCTAGCCACTCCCTCTTCTCCCCTTTCCCATCAAGCAAGAGGTACAGAAGTGTGAAAACGCACACCTCCAGATTCAGGGACAGTTTCTTCCCAGCTATATTCAGGCAACTGAACCATCCTACCAACAACTAGAGAGCGGTCCTGAGCTACTATCTACCTTATTGGAGACCCTCGGACTATCTTTGATCAGACTTTGTGTGGGAAGGAACTGTAGATGCCTTCCTGGCTTTACCTTGCACTGAAATTTATCCCCTTATCATGTACACGTACACTGTGATTGGCTCGATTGTGATCATGTAATGTCTTTCGGCTGACTGGTTAACACACAACAAAAGAGGAATTACTTTAGTCTGAGGGTAGTGAATCTGTGGAATTCATTGCCACAGATGGCTGTGGAGGCCAAGACAATGGATATTTTTACGGCAGAGATAGATGGATTCTTGATTAGTACGGGTGTCAGGGTTTATAGGGAGAAGGTAGGAGAATTGGGTTGAGAGGGAGAGATAGATCAGTCATGATTGAATGGCAGAGTAGACTTCATAAGATCATGTGACAGGAGCAGAATTAGGCCATTCAGCCCATCAAGTCTACTCCGCCATTCAATCATGGCTGATCTATCCCTCCCATTTTCCTACCTTCTCCCCATAACCTCTGACACCTGTACTAACCAAGACTTGATGGGCTGAATGGCCTACTTCTGCTCCTATCACTTGTGAACATGAGCTTAAGAAAAAGGATCCCGAACCGAAACGTCACCTATCCATTTTTTCCAGAGATGCTGCCTGACCCGCTGAGTTACTCCAGGATTTTGTATCTATCACACTTATGTAATGTATGTTTGTATATATTGTATTGTAAACATACTGTCTGGTGTTAAAGGGATAAGCGTAACTAAACGACAGGAACATAATACCACGGGGTCCGGCGTCTGAAACATTTTTTCAGCCTAACCATCTCTTGCAGTTTGTCCTGTGTGTAGATTTCCCCATCTAATCCCACTTTGTTTCAACAGCAAGATGTTCAGGGAATAAGCATCTTATCTACAGTCGGTCATGGTTGAATGCTGAATTTTATCGCAGATGTTTTTATTTTGTTTGGACAAAGCGTGTAAAATGCTGCTGATTTCCAGAGACACCTTTATATTGCAGGTCCAAAATTCAATCTGTTTTTACATTTTAATGTCCTGCGAGTATAGGCACAAGTGTGCAGCATTTTACTGCAGCTGGTAAAGCTGCTGCCTCACAGCTCCAAAGACTCAGGTTCGATCTTGTCCACGGGTGCTGTCAGTGTGGAGATTGCACGTTTTCCCCGTGACCACGTGGTTTTTCTCCGGGTATTCCTGTCCCTCCCACATCCCATATTTTCTGCATATCCATATGCTTAATCAAACATGTCTTAAATGCCACTATCATATCTGCCTCCACCACCACCCCCCGGCAACGCGTTCCAGGCCCACCCTACCCTCTCTGTAAAACACTTGTCCCACGCATCTCCTTTAAACTTTGCCCTTCTCACCATAAAGCCATGCCATCTAGTATTTTATATTTCCACCCTGGGAAAAAGGTTCTGACTATCTACCCTATCTATGCCTTTCATGATACTTCAATCAGGTCTCCCAGCAACCTTTGGCGTTCCAGAGAACACAATCCAAGTTAGGTACTACAATAAATTATCAGTTCTTCTAGGGCGGCACAGTGGTGAAGTGTTAGAGTTGCTGCCTAAAGGATCTGTCTCACTGTGTTGCGGTCATCGGCGGTGAAGCGCGGCGTCGCCGGTAGAGGGGACCGCACGGCAACGGCGAGAGCGCCGAGCCTATGCTGCGCGGGGGCCGAGTGATTTAAATACGGCTGGTCCCACGAGCTTGCGGTAAGTAAAAACAAAGGGCGGGCCGACTGCGATTACGTCATTTTGGATCTGCGGGGCTGTGGCGGCGGCCGTTCTGTTCGCGGCGCTGTGGCGGCGGCCGTGCCGCACACATGCCTCACTGGCGGAGGCTGTGGCGGCGGCTGTGGCGGCGGTCGTGCCTCACTGGCGGAGGCTGTGGCGATGCAAGTTCGACGCACGGCGCTCGTGCCTCACTGGCGGCGGCTGTGGCGGCGGCCGTGCCGCACTCGTGCCTCACTGGCGGCGGCTGTGGCGGCGGCCGTGCCGCACTCGTGCCTCACTGGTGGAGGCTGTGTGGTAGGAAAAGTTTTTTGAACAGTGTTGGTTTTATTTTAGCACCGTGCGGTGTTGGGAACAATGCCGCACGGCCCCGGAATTGTGCGTTTGACCGAGTGCGCGGTCTATGGCGGCCCAGGAGCGGTAGATTCTTCCTGTTTCGCCGCCAATGACCGCAGACTCGTGAGACAGGCCTTTTACAGCGCCAGAGACCCGGGTTGAAACTTGACTATGGGTGCTGTCTGTACGGAGTTTGCACGTTTTCCCCGTGACCTGCGTGGGTTTTCCTTGGGTGCTCCATTTTCATCCCACACTCCAAAGATGTACAGGTTTGCAGGTTAATTGGCTTTGGTAAAGATTGTAAATTGTCCCTTGTGCGTAGGATAGTGTTCATGTACGGGGTGATCGCTAGTCAGAGTGGACTCAATGAGCCGAAATGTCTGTTTCCATGTTGTATCTCTAAACTAAACTAAACTGAACTAAATCAGACCAAGGCGGTGCAAGATAAAGTATGCAGTGTAGACAGTGCAATGCCCTTAATTGGCGCATACACTATGCATAACAGGGCACAAATTTAAGAGAATCACAAAACGAAAATGATTAATGCCTTGGGAAGCTGAAATCAGGAATGTCTGCAGAAAGTGCTGAACTGTGTTATTATAATGAGTGAGTTACTTGAAAAAAACCTGGGACACAATCAGAGCATGGGAAAAAGTGGTGGTTAGGAGCATAATACCAATGCACTGACTCCTCTGTTCTGAAATCTGAGCAAAATTGATACTGCACAAGTAAGAGAAAACTGATTTAACTGAAGGTTTTTATTTTTATTAATTCACAGAAAGTGATTGAAAAGTCACATTTATTGCTCATTTTATTCCAGATTTATTTAGATATTTAAATTTAAATCCACCATTTCCCTGGGTGGTAGTGGAGGCAGATATATTTCTCTCTCAAAGGAGATTGGCATATATTGATGGCGCTGAAGTAGAGATGACTGAGAGCTCCGGGTTTCTAGGAGTGAATATCACCATCAACTTGTCCTGGTCCACTCATATTGAAGCAATGGCCCAGAAAGCACACCAACACCTATCCTTCCTTCGAAAGTTTAGGAGATTCAGCATGTCCCCAACAACTCTCACCAACTTCTACAGATGCGCCATATAAAATAATTGTTATCAGGATGCATCGCAGCTTGGTTTGGGAACAGCTCCATCCAAGACCGCAAGAAATTGCACAGTATTGTGGACGCAGCCCAGACCATCACACAAACCAATCTCCCTTCCATTGATTCCATTTACATCTCACGCTGCCTCGGCAAGGCCAGCAGCATAATCAAGGACGAGTCGCACCCTGGCCACTCCCTCTTCTCCCCTCTCCCATCAGGCAAGAGGAATAAAAATGTGAAAACGCACACCTCCAGATTGAGGGACAGTTTCTTCCCAGCTGTTATCAGGCAACTGAACCATCCTGTCAACAACTAGAGAGCGGTCCTGTCCTATCATTAACCTAATTGGAGACACTCGGACTATCTTTAATCGGATTTTACTAGACTTTATCTTGCACTAAATGTTGTTCCCTTTATCATGCACCTGTACACTGTGGATTGCTCTGTGAATGGGACAGGTTTAGAGGGATATGGGCCAAATGCAGGCAGGTGAGACTAGTGTAGATGGGACATGTTGGCCGGTGTGGGCAATTGGGACCGAAGTGCCTATTTCCATGCCGTAAAACTCTATGACTCTATGGTAGTAATCGTGTATTGTCTTTCCGCTGACTGGTTAGCACGCAACAAAAGCTTTTCACTGTACATCGGTACACATGACAACAAACTAAACTAAGCTAAAATAGTAGCACTTAAGAGACTTTTGGATAGGCTCGTGGATATGCAGGGAATAGATGGATATAGGTTACGTGTAGCCAGATAAGAATTAGTCTTGGCATCAAGTTCGGCACAGAGAATGTGGGCCGAAGGGCCTGTTCTTATGCTCTACTGTTCTATGTTTGATGTTCTATTATAGTGTGTATTAAAATCCACCTCAATTCTTCAATCTTTATTTACCAGATCCCTTATAAATACCAAGAGAATAAATTCTGAATTATTTTACTATTAACATATCCCTGGATTATTAAACTTGTAGTAGCACTCGGGATGACACATCTGCTGAAGATAGACACAAAATGCTGGAGTAACTCAGCAGGACAGGCAGCATCTCTGGAGGGAAGGAAGGGGTGATGTTTTTGGGTCGAGACCCTTCTCCGTCTCCCTCCCGGTTACACCGACCGACGAGCCTTCGGGCAGGTTACCGGTCCCGCCGACCGGCAAATTGAGCTCGGTGGGTCAAGTAGTAATCTTAGCTTCATAGAGACATACAACATGGAAGCTGATGCCTCAACCCAACTCATCCACACCAACCAGGTTTTATAACTGAGCTAGACCCATTTGCCAGAGTTTGGCCCATATCTGATGTGGCCCTCTTTACATTGGTGAGACCAAGTGTAGACTCGACGACTGTTTCACCAAACAATTGCGCTCTGTCCAAACCTGCTGGATCTCTCGGTTGCCAACTATTTTAACTTTCCTTCCCAATCCCACATTGACCTTTCTGTCCTGGGCCTCCTCCATTGCCAGAGTGAGGCCAAAGGGATCAAAACTGGAGGGATTTGTAGATTCTTGATCAGTAAGGGTGTCAGGGGTTATGGGGAGAAGGCAGAATAATGGGGTTGAGAGGGAAAGATAGATCAGCCATGATTGAATAGCGGAGTAAACTTGATGGGCTGAATGGCCTCATTCTGCTCCTATAACATGAACGTATGAACTTATGGAACAGCACATATTCCATTTGGGTAACTTACAACCTAACAGTATGAACATCGAATTCTCTAATTTTAGGTAACTAACCTACAAATAAACATCTTCTCCCCTTTCCCTTCCATCTATATTCTTCCATCTGGCTTCACAATTTTTCTGTCCTCATAGAAACATAGAAACATAGCAAACAGGTGCAGGAGGAGGCCATTCGGCCCTTCGAGCCAGCACCGCCATTCATTGTGATCATGGCTGATCGTCCCCAATCAATAACCCGTGCCTGCCTTCTCCCCATATCCTCTGATTCCGCTAGCCCCTGGAGCTCTATCTAACTCTCTTTCAAATTCATCCAGTGAATTGGCCTCCACTGCCCTCTGTGGCAGAGATTTCCACAAATCCACAACTCTCTGGGTGAAAAAGTTTTTTCTCATCTCAGTTTAAAATGGCCTCCCCTTTATTCTTAGAATGTGGCCCCTGGTTCTGGACTCCCCCATCATTGGGAACATTTTTCCTGCATCTAGCTTGTCCAGTCCTTTTAAAATGTAATACATTTATATAAGATCTCCTCTCATCCTTCTAAATTCCAGTGAATACAAGCCCAGTCTTTCCAATCTTTCCTCATATGACAGTCCACCATTCCAGGGATTAACCTCGTGAACCTGCACTGCACTGCCTCAATCGCAAGGATGTCCCTCCACAAATTAGGAGATCAAAACTGCACACAATACTCCAGATGTGGTCTTACCAGGGCCCTGTACAACTGCAGGGTTTATCGCACACTCTGGCATTTGGCCAACCATCTTCCTGTCAATCTCCCCCACCCCTCCCCCACACATGCGTCCATCTATCGCTCGCCAAGCTTTGTTCTGCCCCTCCACTCTTCCATCTTTCTCCCCTGCACCCAAAACATTCAGTCAGAAGAAAGGTCACAAACCAAAACATCACCCATCTACGTTCTCCACAGATGCTGCCTGAAAACTGAGTTACTCCAGCACTTTGTGTCTTTTTTTCCCTCAAATCCTTTCCAATCCATGCAACTGTCCAAATGTATTTTAAATGGATCGCACGTGCTTTGCAATTTCCTCTGCCAAATCGTACTTCATAAATCGTGCCAGTGGGCGCAGCGGTAGAGTTGCTGCCTTACAGCGCCAGAGACCCGGGTTCGATCCTGACCATAGGCTCTGTCAGTACGGAGTTTGTACCTTCTCCCCGTGACCTGCGTGGGTTTTCTCCGAGATCTTCGGTGTGCTCCCACACTCCAAAGACGTGCAGGTTTGTAGGTTAATTGGCTTGGTAGAATTGTAAATTGTCCCTAGTGCGTTGAGGATAGTGTTTATGTGCGGGGATCGCTGTTCAGCGTGGACTGGGTCTCAAAACTAAACTAAACTAAAAAAAATCATTTCAGATACGCACCATCCTTTCTGCATGAAGAAATAGCAGCTCAGAGCCCTTACATCTTTCCCCTCCCAGCTTAATCCGATGCTCCTTTGTTCTGGAAAAAGATCGCAACCAGTCAGAAAAGGACATACTCCAAATGTGGTCTCAGCAACATCTTGTACAGCTTCAAATGACAAGATCACTACTTCTGCGGGCAATGTACTGTCTGACAGGTTTCTTTGTAGTTTCACTGATGGGTGAAATCAGTCAAATTGCTAATTCCACAAAATCTCTCATTTGATCTTGTGTGTGCAGATTGCCGTCCATGGGAATGTCATCAACAGATGCTGAGGAGGTGGATTTCCCAGTCACAGGGCAAGTGCAAAGAAAACACAGTACAGCGCTGGAACTCAGGAACAGGCCCTTCAGCCCACAATGTCCGTGCTGAAGATGAATCCAAGTTAAGACTGAAGAAGGGTCTCTCCAGAGCTGCTGCCTGTCCCGCTGAGTTACTCCAGCATTTTGCGTCTATCTTCGATTTAAACCAGCACCTGCAGTTGCTTCCTACACATGAATCCAAGTTAAACTAGTTCATGTTCATAAGTTCTAGGAGCAGAATTAGGCCATTCGGCCCATCAAGACTGAAGACTGCCGAGACCAGGCCAGGTCAATGGATATTTTTAAGGCAGAGATAGATAGATTCTTGATTAGTACGGGAGTCGGGGGTTATGGGGAAAAGGCAGGAGAAGAGCGAAAGATAGATCAGCCATGATTGAATGAATAGTAGACTTGATGGGCCGAATGGCCTAATTCTGCTCCTATCACATGAACTAATGAAGTTTATTCCGTCTTTCAATCATGGCAGATCTATCTTTTCCTCTCAACTCCATTCTCCTGCCTTCTCCCCTGACACCCGCACTAATCAAGAAACTATTCTCCTCTGTCTCCGTATAATCCATATCCCTCCATTCCTTACATATATTTGCACCTATCTTAAATGCCACTATCATGTCTGCCTCCATCACCACGCCTTTCCTGGGCCACCTCCAGTGTCAGAGTGAGGCCCAGCACAAATTGGAGGAAAAACATCTCATATTTTGCATGGACAGCTTACAACCAACCCAGCAGTATGAATGTGGATTTCTTGAACTTCGTAACCCTTGCTTTCCCTCTCTCTCTGTCCCTCCCCCACCCTAGTCCTCCAATTAGCTCCACTGTCCTCCGGAGTAAATTGGTCCTACTGATTGTATGCCTCGTTGTCACCTTCCCCTCAGCTAACAATGGACCATTCCACATTTTCCATTGATCAACGTCCCCTTTGATCTGGGTTTTCACACCTTACCCTTCCATAATCTCTGTGTCTCCTTCTCCCCTGACTCTCAGTCTGAAGAAGGGTCTCACTCATTCCTTCTCTCCACAGAGTGTGTATCTTTGAAGAAATATGTTGATGAGTATTTGAATCACCAAGGCAAAGAAGGATGCAGACCAAGTCCTGATTAAGAGGTTTGCTCTGCTATTCTCAGATCAGATCAAATTATTTAATGACCACAGTCAAGCTGGTGGAATTCATGTTCAGTACAGGATGTTACACAATAGGCTGATTCCCGTCAAACATAACATAAAACACAACAACATACAGTATACAGTACATGCACGAGGTGGCTATGTGATGTTGTCATAGAGTGTTCAGAGTTCGAATTGCATATGGGTAGAAACTGTTTTTAAATCGTGATGTTTTGGCGGGCAGTGAGCTGTAGCGCCTTCCTGACGGCAGCAGGTGGAAGATGTGGTGAGCTGGGTGGGAGGGATCAGAAATGATTTTCTTCACCCTTGACACGGACCGTTTGAGATTGAGTGATTCTATTGATGGGAGGGGAGTGCTGATGATTTTGGATGCTTTGTTGACAATGCGCTGTAGTTTATTACGGGAGTGTCTAAACTGCTGTACCAAACTGTTATTGATGAAGTGAGCATGCTTTGGATGATGGCTGTGTAAAATCGGATTAGGAGATGTTTCCTCACTCTGAACTTCTTGAGCTGACGGAGAAAGAAAAGTCTTTGGTTGGCTTTTTTATAAATGTGATCTGAATTGATTTTCCATTTGAGGTTATTGCTTATGTGAGTGCCAAGAAATTTGAATGAGTCAATGGTGGATATGGGTTCGCCAGACATGAGTAGGGGGGTCTTGGGTTGTGCCTTACGTCTGAGATCAATGATAAGTTCGTGTGTTTTTGATGTGTTGAGTAGGAGATTATTATCTGTGCACCAAGTGACTGCTTTGTTTGTTTGAGTGCGGTATTCTGTTTCGTTGTTGTTAGAGATGAGACCTATGATGGTTGTGTCATCTGCGTATTTATATATTTTGACTGAACTATACTGGGATGTGAGTTGATTTGTGTAGGGTGAGAATAACCAGGGTGACAAGACGCAGCCCTGAGGGGCTCCTGTACTGAGGTGCAGAGGGTGAGATATGGTGTTATGTATCTATTCTTTAGTCAGTGGTACCCAGGGAAATGGATTAGAGCTATAAGCAGAACCAGAAAGTAGATAAGACTAGGGTGAATAATTTGCACAGGTGCAATAAAAGCCATTGACTGCATGTTGTCCAATTTAAAACAGCAGTAGGTTTCGTGGTAGTTATGAGAACAAGGCAGTGACTGGGCAGAGGCAATAGTCACTATAACTGAAGTGGGCTAAAATTAAGAGAGGCATAGATATGATAGGCAGCCAGAGCCTTTTCTCCAGGGTGGAAATGTCCAACTATAAAGGGCTTAGCTATTTAGGTGAGAGGGGACAGTTTAATGAAGATGTGTGGGACAAGTTTTTTTTACAGAGAGTGGTGGGGGCCTGGATCGCATTGCCAGGGGTGGTGGAGGTGGCAGATACAATGGTGGCGTTTAAGAGGCTTTTAGGGGAGGCACAATGGTGGTGCATCGGTAGAGTTGCTGCCTTGCAGTGCCAGAGACCCGGGTTCTATCCTGACTACAGTTGCTGTCTGTGCGTTCTCCCCGTGACCCGCGTGGGTTTTCTCCGAGATCTCCGGTTTCCTCCCACACACCAAAGACGTGCAGGTTTGTAGGTTGATTGGTTTTGGTAAAAATCGTAATTTGTCCCTAGTGTGTAGGATAGTGCTCGTGTACGGGGGGTGATTGCTGGTCGGTGCGGACTCGGTGGGCCGAAGGGCCTGTTTCCGCACTGTATCTCTAACGTTTAAAGTCTAAAGCATAGGCACATAGAAGTGCAGGGAACCGGGGGATATGGATCACCTGCGGACAGATGAGATCAGTCTAAAGAAGGGTCTCGACCCGAAACGTCACCCATTCCTTCTCTCCAGGGATGCTGCCTGTCCCGCTGAGTTACTCCAGCATTTTGTGTCTATCTTCGGTTTAAACCAGCATCTGCAGTTCCTTCACACACATGAGATCATTTTAACTTGGCATCATGTTCGGCACAGACATTGTGGGCCAAAGGGCCCGTAGTTCTGTGGGATGAAGTGTTTCGTACAGGTGACCTTCAACCACACAGTAGATATTAAACGGAGCTCATGACCTACATTATGGGAACTGTATGCAGTATTGTTTAGTTTTCACCAAACTAGTTGTGGCATATGCATATTCCTGGTTGAATGTCGAGAAGGGGAGTCAGCAAAACTTGGCCATTAAATCACATGTGCATGTGATTGAAGATAAAATTAACCTTCAGTGTGAAACCATCATCTAAGGTCTTTCAGGCAAGATTCTACAAGGCAGACACACGGAACTGCAGTTGCTAGTTTACAACAAAAAAACACACAAAGTGCTGGAAGAACTCAGTGGGTCAGGCAGCATCTCTGGAGAACATGGATAGGTGACGTTACATGTCGGGACCCGTCTTCGGGCTGATTGTAGAAGGGAGGAGAAAGCTGGAAGCGAGATGGGGGTGCGGGGGGGGGGGGGGCAGGACAAAGAACTTGTAAGTGATGGGTGGATGCGGGTGGGGGGAAGGGGGGGGGTGGATTGACAGGACGAAGGCCAGAGATGAAAAGACAAATGGTTGTGAGATAAGAAGAGGGGTGAAATGTGAAGCCAGAGGAAGGAATATCGGTGGAAGGAGAGAGCGGGAAGGGAAAGGGGGGGGGGGGGGGTGCGGGATAGTGGGAGAAATGTGTACGCATTCTGGTAGAGACGAGGAGGAGGAGGGTTGGGCCAACAAATCTGAGGTAGGATGTGCTGGCTCTGGAGAGGGTCCAGAGGAGCTTTACAAGAATGATCCCAGGAACGAGTGGGTTAGTCTATGATGAGGGGACCCCATTGAAACATACAGAATACTGAAAGGCTTGGATGTGGAGAGGATGTTTCCACTGGTGGGAAGATCCAGGACTGGAGGTCAGAACCTCAGAATTAAAGGATGTTCTTTTTAGGAAGGAGATGAGAAGGAATTTCTTTAGTCAGAGGGTGGTTAATCTGTGGAATTCTTGCCAGAAGGCTGTGGAGGCCAAGTCAGTGGATATATTTATGGCAGAGATAGATGGATTATTGATTAGTATGGGTGTCAGAGGTTATGGGGAGAAGGCAGGAGAATGGGGTTAGGAAGGAGAGATAGATCAGCCATGATTGAATGTGTAGGAAAGAACTGCAGATGCTGGTTTAAATTGAAGGTAGACACAAAATGCTGGAGTAACTCAGTGGGACAGGCAGCATCTCTGAAGAGAAGGAATGGGTAATATTTCTTCAGTCTGAAGAAGGGTCTCGACCCAAAACGTCACCCATTCCTTCTCACCAGCGATGCTGCCTGTCCCGCTGAGTTACTCCAGCATTTTGTGTGTACCAGCCATGATTGAATGTGGGAATAGACTTGATGGGCCGAATGACCCAATTCTACTTCTATCTCTTATGACCATATGACAATGTAAAGCCCAAAAGAGACAAGTGTCCATATAAAAATCAGTAGTTCATCTTGATTTAAAGGTAGATTCAAATGGATTGCAAACCCAACAAAGAAAAGGTGGATTCACAAGAAACTGCAGATGCTGGAATTTTGTGCAAAACATGCAGCGCGAAAACAGGCCATTTGGCCCATCCGAGTCCGTGCCGACCTGCGATCCTCGCCCACTAGCATTCTCCTGCATACTAGGGACAATTTACAATTTTACCGTAGCCAAATTAACCTGCAAACCTGCACACCTTTGGAGTGCGGGAGGAAACCGGAGCACCCGGGGAAAACACACACGGTCACAGGGAGGAGGTGCAAACTCCGTACAGACAGCACCCATCGTCTGGATCAAACCCGGGTCTCTGGCGCTGCACGGCAGCAACTGTACCGTTTCGCCACTGTGTCGCCAGCAGCATCCACAGAGGGAATGGTCAGGAAATGTTTCCGTTGAGCACCCTTCCTCACAAGAAAGCAATTGTGTAGGCAAGGAAACCTAAGAAACATCACAGAATCAGTCATTCCGAGCATGGCAATAAAAGGCTAGATTTTTTGCTTGCTCCTGCAATCGGAATGGCACTATTAAATCAATTACTGAAGACAGAGAATGAAATTAGGCGAGCTAGCGAAGAAATCAGGCACGCATGCATCATTTTTCTGGTTTATTGTCTGGGTTGCCTAGAGTTGTGGATGTAGCTCAGTCCATCATAGACTAGACTCCTCACTATTGACTCCATCAACCCTAATGCACGGATCGGCAACTTGAATGCCCCGTAGCGAAGAAGACTTCAAAACCTTGTGAATGTTTGTGAGGAGAAATTTCTTCAATCAGAGGGTGGTGAATCTGTGGAATTCTTTGCCACACAAGGCTGTGGAGGCCGTCAGTTGATATATTTAAGGCAGAGATAGATGGATTCTTGATTAGTACGGGTGTCAGAGGTTGTGGGTAGAAGGCAGGAGAATGGGGTTAGGAGGGAGAGGGAGATCAGCCATGATTGAATGGCAGAGTAGACTTGATGGGCCAAATGGTCTAATTATCCTCCTATCCCTTATGATCTTTTGACCTTATGGAGACTGCCCAGTTCATCACCAGCTTTGACCTCCCCACCATCGAAGGGATTTACAGGAATCGCTGCCTCAAAAAGGCAGCCAGCATCATCAGAGACCCACACCACCCTGGCCACAAACTCATTTCACTCCCTGCCGGGGCGGAAATCCTGGGGGGAACAAGCCCCCCCTCCCCCCTACTTTGGAAGGTGGGGGACGATTTCCCCCCCCATGTTTTGTAATCCGGACTTTATCAGACGCTTTCTAAGGGCTGAATCAGCCCATTCGCGGGGCCTTTCAGCGCCCGGCGTGGATTAAAATCAAACTGCTGCATCGAGGCATCAAGCCCCCGCTGGCCGATGAAAGCCCCCGCGAGCGGGCTGATTCAAGCCCCACGATTAAGGGCGGACGAAACTGCTGTTGCTGGAGTTCGGAGTCGGTCACCAACCAGGTCAGCTCATGGTGTTACTGTCCACAGGGCCCACGGCCGAAGCCTCGCCTGTGTGCGTGTGCGTGTGCATGCGCGTGCACGGCCGGCAAGAAATTGTGTCCCCCGCATGTTTTGATAGCGATTTCCGTGCCTGCCCTGCCATCGGGAAGAAGGTACAGGAGCCTGAAAACTGTAACGTCCAGGTTTGGGAACAGCTTCTTCCCTACAGCCATCAGGCTATTAAACACTACAACCTCCAAATAAGCTCTGAACTACAATAGACAAATCTCTCTATATATATGTGTGTATTTGTGAGTATGTGTGTATATACACACACTGCACTGTTTGTTTCTCTTGTTTATTATATTCTTCACTCTGTTTACATATTCTCTTCTTCTTCTGTCGTGTGTCTTTTAGACCTGCAGCTCCGTTGAGGTGAGCCAGGCCAACGTGTCATCGTCCAGGTCAATCAGACCTCGTTCACCATTCGGTGGCCGGTGTTTGGGGCAACTGGTGACTATGTGCTCCACTGTCTGTGTTGGGTCCCCACACTCGCAGGAGGCACTCGCTGTCCACGAGGCCCCACCTCTTCATCGCTACTCCATGGCGTCCGATGCCTGTCCTCAAGCGGTTGAGGGTTGTCCACTGCTTTCGGGGCAGGTCCTGGCCAGGGACGTCCATGGGGTCATTGATGTAATGGTGTAGCCTAGATGGTTCCGCTGACTTCCACTGGTCTCTCCATCTCGTCTTGACCCAGGCAGCCTTAGAAGCGTCAGCCGGTGTTGCGCAGAGCAGCTCTTGGGCCTGCGTGGCAAAGGGGTGCCGTGACTTGAGGCGCACTCGTCGTGGTGTCTCTGTGACGATCTGATGGAGGAGGTGGGATTCACTGGTCTGTGCCTTTCGAGAGAGGGCCGGTGTGGCTGCTTCTCGTCTGATGTTGGCTGGGGCGATGCCAGCGAGGACAGGCAGTTGGTTTACTGGGGTGGCTCGTAGGCATCCGGAGACAGTCCGCAGGGCGCTATTGAGGGCAGCATCCAGCTTCTTGGCGTGAGGGCTACCGCACCAGACCGGGGCGCAGTACTCGACAGCTGAGAACACCAGGGCCACTGTGGACATGCGCAGTGTCTTCGTCGTGGCTCCCCATGTGGTGCCGGCAAGGCGGTGTATCAGTGGGCACGGGCGCTTGTCTTTGCCTTGGCACCTTCCAGGGGTTGTTTGAATGACAACATATTCTGTTGTGCTGCTGCCAGTAAGAATTTCATTGTTCTACATACATACGTACATAGATACATAGACATCATTGCTGAGGTGACCTGTTGTCTTGTCAAAAACATTTCATTGTACCGTTGACCCTGTGTTAACCTACATATGACAAATAAAAACTGAACTGAGTAGCCCATTGGACTTTCGAGCCAGCACCGCCATTCAATGTGATCATGGCTGATCATCCACAATTAGTACTCCCTTTCCTGCCTTCTCCCCATATCCCTTGATTCAACTAGCCCTAAGAGCTCTATCTATCTTTCCCTTGCAAGCATCCAGTGATTCGGCCTCCACTGACAGCTGAGGCAGAGAATTCTACAGATTCACAATTCTCTGGGTGAAAAGGTTTTTCCTCATCTTAGTCCTAAATGGCCTACCCCTTCTTCTTAAACTGTGACCCCTGGTTCTGGACTCCCCCAACATCGGGAACATTTTTCCTGCATCTAGCCTGTCCAATCCTTTAAGTATTGTATGTGTTTCTATAAGATACCCTCTCATCCTTCTAAATTCCAGTGAATACAATACGGAGCTGGACAGGACCTCAACTCATTTCCAGTCAGGGCAGCAAAGCTGCGGGGAAAAGCATGCCGGGCCTATCATATCTCCCATTGCTGTCGATGGCAAGGGGAGCTCGAGCAGTCGCTTTTCAGTCCGTGCTGTTATCTGCACAAGTATCAGCTTGATTCATCGGGAAAACCTGTTCCTTGTCACCCTCTAATGATCATAAAGGAGTTCAGCACATGATTTAGGCTGATACTCAGTACAGCGGTGGTAGAGTTGCTGCCTTACGGCGCCAGAGACCCGGGTTCGATCCTGACAACGGGTGCCATCTGTACGGAGCTTGTACGTTCTCCCCGTGACCTGCGTGGGTTTTCTCCGAGATCTTGGTTTTCCTCTCATACTCCAAAGACGTACAGGTTTGTAAGTAAAATTGTCTTGGTATAAATGGAAATTGTCCCTTCTTAGGCCCCCTTCGACCATGGCTGACCATGGGTGTCTCCAGGGTGCTATTCCCTATATGGAGGATGCCTGTGCGTGACTTTGTTTAACGTGGGGAGACTGGGGCACAGACAGCCACCACACGGTCCTTGACAGATCTGGGTCAGGATCCAGAGGCATGAAGTCCAAGACGACTTCATCCGCCTTCCCAGCCGTTGTGACGCTCCACTAAGGTCAGCCACCATCCTCCGCCTGTTTCACCATTGAGGTCTTGGTTGGATTGCTCTTTGTCAGAGACCTCCCCCTCGACCTTACCGCCATGTGGGGCCCTACCAGGAGCATAGCTCCAGACGGCATCGCTCTCAGGATATCAGGTCCACACAAGCTTCTCCACCACGACAAGGTGACAATCCACGGAGAAATTGTCCCTAGTATGTGTAGAATAGTGTTAATGTGCAGGGATCGTGGTCTGTGTGGACTCAGTGGATCGAAGGACCTGTTTCCACGATGTATCTCTGAACTAAACTAAACAAAACTTAAAATTAAGCACCAAAAGAACGGCGCATTGCTACAGGTATTATCCAGTGAATGAAATAGAGTAGAAAGGCAGTATGTGTAGGCAGGAACTGCAGATGCTGGTTTAAAGCGAATATATGTAGACACAAAAAACTGGAGTAACTCAACAGGTCAGGCAGCATATCTGGAGAAAAGGAATTGGTGACGTTTCGGGTCAAGACCATTCTTCAGACTGAGAGTCAGGGGAAAGGGAAACGAGAGACATAGACGGTGATATAGAGAGACACAGAACAGATGAATGAAAGATATGCAAAAAAGTAACAATGATCAAGGAATGACGGAGCCCACAATGGTCCATTGTTGGCTGTGGGCTAGGTGGTAATGAGTTATACAGATGGTGAAACTCAACAGGACGACAGTGGAACTAGTAGTACGACTAGGGTGGGGGAGGGACAGTGAGAGAAAGAGAGGGGATGCAATGTTAGAGAAATCAAGATTAATACCGCTGGGTTGTAGACTACCCAAGCAAAATATGAGGTGATGTTCCTCCAATCTGCGTTTGGCCTCACCCTGACAATGGAGAAGGCCCAGGACAGAAAGGTCAGTGTGGGAATGGGAGGGGGAGTATATGTGTTGAGCAATCGGGAGATCACTTAGGCCAAGGCAGACTGAGCGGAGGTGTCCAACGAAATGATCGCCCAGTCGGCCCTATATCCCACTTTGCATCAGGGTTGCACTTTCTGCTGTTCTGGTCCAGGACTAGAGGTCGTAGCCTCAGAATTAAAGGACGTTCCTTTAGGAAGGTGATGACGAGAAATTTATTTAGTCAGAGAGTGGAATTCTTTGCCACAGAAGGCTGTGGAGGCCATCAGTGGATATTTTTTATGGCAGAGATAGATAGATTCTTGATTAGTACGGGTGTCAGAGGTTATGGGGAGAAGGCAGGAGAATGGGGTTAGGAGGGAGAGATAGATCAGCCACGATTGAATGGCGGAGTAGACTTGATGGGCTAAAAAGCCTAATTCTACGCCTATCACTTATGACCTTATGATTCCATCCCCCATCATTGTCCAAATCCACAATAAGGAATTATTTCCTTTTCATTATTCTCATTGTCTTGCCCACAGACTTGTTTGCGCGAGATTTCTCTCATCCATCTCTCTCTGTCCAATTTATTTGTTTAATCCCATGAGTTTGTCCCGGTTCCAGCAGCTTCTTCAGATTAATTGAGTGTCACAGGCACAGCGACGGCAAATGTGAAGAAATGCAAGGCTGTTTGCTGTTGAAATGTTTTTTTTTCCTTTCGCCAAAACAAAAGAAAACATTAACCTGGAGATGCAGGGAACTGCGGATGTTGGAATCTTGAGCAAAACGCAAAGTGCTGGAGGAACTCAACCGGTCAAGCAATCAAAGTCAGGCTCAAAAAGCTGGAGTAACTCAGTGGGTCAGGCAGCATTTCTGGATTAGTCTGTATAGAGATACACCGCGGAAACAGGCCCTTCGGCCCACCGAGTCCGCACCGACCAGCGATCCCCGCACATTAACACTACCCTACATACACTAGAGACAATTTACATTTACACCAAGCCAATTAACCTACTAACCTGTATGCCATTGGAGTGTGGGAGGAAATTGAATGTCTCAGAGAAAACCCACGCGGTCACAGGGAGAACGTGCAAACTCCGTATAGACAGCACTCGTAGTTGGGATCTAACCCGGGCCTCTGGCAGTGTAAGTGCTGTAAGGCGGCAACTCTACCGCTGCGCCACCATGCCGCCCTTCTGGAGAAAGGAATAGGAGGCGTTTAAGGGTCGAGACCCTTCTTCAGACAGAGTCAAGGGAATGGGAAACCAGAGATATAGGGCAAATGAATGGAAGATATGCCAAATGCAACAATAATCAAGGAAAGGTGGAGCCCACAATGGTCAATTGTTGGCTATGGGGTAGATGATAACGTGTTGTAGACAGTGGAACTCAGCAGATCAGGCAATATCTGTGGGAGACGTGGACAGACATAGTTTCAAGTTAGAAACATAGAAACATAGAAAATAGTGCAGAGTAGGCCATTCGGCCCTTCGAGCCTGCACCGCCATTCATATGATCATGGCTGATCATCCAACTCAGTATCCTGTACCTGCCTTCTCTCCATACCCCCTGATCCCTTTAGCCACCAGGGCCACATCTAACTCCTTCTTAAATATAGCCCATGAACTGGCCTCAACCACCTTCTGTGGCAGAGAATTCCACAGAATCACCACTCTCTGTGTAAAAAATGATTTTCTGATCTCAGTCCTAAAAGACTTCCCCCTTATCCTTAAAACTGTGACCCCTTGTTCTGGACTTCCCCAACATCGGGAATAATCTTCCTGCATCTAGCCTGTCCAACCCCTTAAGAATTTTGTAAGTTTCTATAAGATCCCCCCTCAATCTTCTAAATTCTAGCGAGTACAAGCCGAGTTGTACTCCTTCTTCATCCTTCTTGAAGAAGTTGGGATCCTTCTTCCGACATGTTATCCTATAGAGGGGTCTAGGGCTACAGGTACATGCTTCCCTGAAAATGGCAAACAGATAGATAGGGTAGTGAAGAATGCATTTGGTACATTGGCCTTCATCAGTCAGAATACTGAGTGTGGAAGTTGGGACGTTATGTTATGGTTGTACAAGACATTGGTGAGGCTGCACTTGGAGCATTGTGCTGAGTTTTGGTCACTCTGCTACAGAAGGATGTCATTAAGATGGAAAGAGTGCAAAGTCGATTCATGAGGATGTTGCCAGGACGTGAGGGGCTGAGCTAAGGGGAGAGGTTAGGACTTTATTCCTTGGAGCGCTGGAGGCTGAGGGGTGAGGAGGGCTATAAATGTGGATTAGGGTGGCACAGTGGTGAGTTTCATTCATTCATGAGGGTGGCGTAGCAGTAGAGTTGCTGCCTTTCAGCATCAGGGACCTGGGTTTGATCCTGACTACTGGTGCTTGTCTGTACGGAGTTCGTGCGTTCTCCCCGTGAACCTGCGTGGGTTTTCTCCGGGAGCTCCGATTTCCTCCCGCACTCCAAAGACGTACAGGTTTGGCATAATTGTGAATTGTCCCTAGTGTGGGTAGGAGAGCGCTACTGTGCGGGGATCGCTGGTCGGCACGGGCTCGGTGGGCCGAAGGACCTGTTTCACGCTGTGTCTCTAAGCTAAACTAACGTACTCTCTTAAACTTCTACAGGTGTACAGTAGAGAGCATATTGACTGCTTGCACGCAACTTGAACGCCCAGGAGTGCGATACAGATACCAGGACAGGTCATCCGAGAGAGCAGCACGGTGGCGCAGCGGTAGAGTTGCTGCCTCACAGCGCCAGAGACCCGGGTTCCATCCTGACTACGGGTACTGTCTATACGGAGTTTGTACGTTCTCCCCGTGACCTGCGTGGGTTTTACCCCGGGTGCTCCGGTTTCCTCCCACTCTCCAAAGACGTACAGGTTGTAGCTTAATAGGCTTGGTGGAAGTGTAAATTGCCCCTAGTGTGTGTAGGATAGCGTTAGTATGTGGCGATCACTGGTCGGTGTGGACTCGGTGGGCCGAAGGGCCTGTTTCCGCGCTGTATCTTTAAACTAAACTAAACTAAACTCAAAATACCTTGAAGCTGCTGACTCTCTTTCACCGTAGTCAATTTAAGGGGAATTAGGGACCGGCAGCTAGGGACAGCAAATGCTGCCTTGCCGTCATTGTTGTAAATTGAATAGAGCACAAAATTACTCTCCTCAGCCCACTGCTCCAAACTAGAGCAATTTCAGAGAAGTGCGATTTGTGAATTAAAAGTGATCTTTGGTTCTTATTTCAATGGGATATAATTGATGGTGAAGTGTTTGCAGATGCTTTGAAAGATGCTGGATCAAGCATTCAGATCTGCATCTCCTCAGATATACTGAGGATGCTGGGTGTAAGTTGTATCATTTTAAATCCCCCTGGTTTTAGACAATAGACAATAGGTGCATGAGTAGGCCATTCAGCCCTTCGAGCCAGCACTGCCATTCAATGTGATCATGGCTACCAATCAGTACCCCCGTTCCTACCTTCTCCCCATATCCCCTGACTCCACTATCTTTAAGAGCCCTACCTAACTCTCTCTTAAAAGTATCCAGACAACCGGCCTCCACCGTCCTCTGAGGCAGAGAATTCCACAGACTCACAACTCTCTGTGTGAAAAGTGTTTCCCTTATCTCCGTTCTAAATGGCTTACCCCTTATTCTTAAATGATGACCGCCAATTGCCTTTTCAAATGTTCAACCATGTAATGTGACTATTGAAATGGTTGAAATCACTGTTATCTTCGTGCTTAAAGTATTTTCAGAATGTTTTAACATTTTAAGAAACATTGAGACAGGTACATGGGACAGGACAGATCTGGAGGGATATGGGCCAAATGCAGGTAGGTGGGACTAGTGTGGGCACGTTATCCGGGTGGGCAAGTTGGGCCAAAGGCTGTTTCCACGCTGTAAGACTATGACTCTATATGTGGCTCTATTTAAACTTTCAACGTACTTTGCGTTCAGTGAGATTAGAAAATATAACATAGAACATACTAACACTCTCCTCTGCCTAGCGGAGCTGGTCCTCCCCCTTAACAACTCCTCCTTTGACTTCTCCCACTTCCTCCAATTCAAAGGAGTAGATATGGGCATCCGCATGGGCCCCAAGCTATGCCTGCCTCTTTGTAGGGTACGTTAACCAATCCTTGTTCCAGGGGTACACTGGCCTATCCTGAACTCTATCTCCGTTACATTAATGACTGCATCGGTGCTACCTCCTGCACCCATGCAGAACTCATGGACTTCATTAACTCACCACCAATTTCCATCCTGCACTCAAACCTTCTCCGACACCTCCCTCTCCTTTCTTGATCTCACAGTCTCCATCACAGAGACAGACTATTGACTGACGTCTACTACAAACCCACTGACTCCCACAACTATCTCCACCACACTTCTTCCAACCTGCCTCTGTAAAGATTCTATCCCCTACTCCCAATTCCTCCGTCCACGCTGTATCTGCGCCCAAGATGAGGTGTTCCATACCCTAGGCATCTGAGATTTACTAATGCTTTAGGGAACGTGGGGTTCCCCTCTCCCTTCATAGATGAGACCCTCACTCGTGTCCTTCTCGGTACCCCGCAGCTCGCCCTTGCTCCCCCTCCACCTAGTTGCAACAGAGACAGAGTCCCCCTTGTCCTCACCTTTCATCCCATCAGCTGTCGCATAAACACGTAATCCTCGACATTTTCGCCAGCTCCAACGGATCCCACCACTAGTCACATTTTCCCATCTCCGCCCCTTTCTGCGTTCCACAGAGACCGTTCCCTCCGCAAACTCGCTGGTTGACATTGCTTCCCACCCAAACCACACCCTCCCCAGGTACCTTCCCCTGCAACTGCAGAAGATGCAATACCTGTCCTATACCTCCTCCCCTCAATTCTGTCCAGGGCCACGACAGTCCTTTCAGATGAGGCAGAGGTTCACTTGCACCTCCTCCAACCTCATCTACTGTATCCATTGTTCAAGATGTGGACTCTTATACATCGGCTAGACCAAACGTAGACTGAGCGATCATTTCACTGAACACCTCACTCAGTCCACCTGGACCGACCTGATCTACACTTTAATTCTTCTTCCCATCCCCCCCAGACCTTTCTGCCCTAGGGTCTCCTCCATTGTCAGAGTGAGGCCAAACACAAATTGGGGGAACAGCATCTCATATTTCACTTGGGCAGCTTATTGATTTTGATTTCTCTAACTTCAAGTAACCCCAGCATTCCCTCTCTCTCTATCCCTCCCCACAAGTCTCACTAGCTTCCCGTTTCACCTAGCAAACAGCTAAGAAGGGTTTCGACCCCGAAACGTCGCCTATTTCCTTCGCTCCATAGATGCTGCCCTCACCCTCTGAATTTCTCCTGCATTTTTGTCTACCTTCAAACAGCTACAATGACCTGTTCCTTTATCACCATTACTGTTTTGCATATCATTCATTCATTTGTTCTATATCTCTCTACATCATCGTCTATATCTCTCATTTCCCTTTCCCGTGACTTTCAGTCTGAAGAAGGGTCTCGCCCCGAAACGTCACCCATTCCTTCTCTTCAGAGATGCTGCCTGTCCCGATGAGTTACTCCAGCATTTTGTGTCCATCCGGTTTGAACCAATATCTGCAGTTCCACCCTATACATAGAACAGTACAGCACAGAACAGGCTCTTTGCACACAGAGTATATGCTGAAGGATAACTCCTCTGCCTGCACAGAATCCATATCCCTCCATTCCCTGCACAATGGGGTAGACAGTAGTTCAGGACTGCTCTGTAATTGTGGTAGCATCATTCAGCTGATAATAGCTGGGGTAAATGTGGGAAGAAAGTGTCCCTCATCCTGGAGTCTCTCTCTCTCTCTCTCTCTCTCTCTCTCTCTCTCTCTCTCTCTCTCTCTCTCTTCTCTCTCTCTCTCTCTCTCTCTCTCTCTCTCTCTCCCTCTCTCTCCCTCCCTCTCTCCCTCTCTCCCTCTCTCCCTCTCTCCCTCTCTCACCTCTCCTCTCCCTCTCCCTCTCCCTCTCCCTCTCTCTCAATCTCCCTCTCCCTCTCTCTATCTCTCTCCCTCCCTCTCCCTCTCTCTCCCTCTCCCCCTCCCTCTCCCTCTCCCTCTCCCTCTCTCTCAATTTCCCTCTCCCTCTCTCTATCTCTCTCCCTCCCTCTCCCTCTTCCTCTCCCTCTCCCCCTCCCCCTCTCTCTCTCTCTCCTTCCTCCTCTGCCTTTGTCCCTTCTTAATAATTCGATGGATTATGAAGAACATGACCTTTTTGTTTTATAGTAATGCAAATGTAAACCAGTTTGAAGCATGAAGATGCTCAAAGGCAGACAGTCAGCAAACTAATCCTGATAGCTACAGAACCTGATTCTGCAGCCGCACAATTCCAAATGACTAAGGGGTAATCATTATCTGTTTGTGTCTTGACAACCAAATTATTATCAACTATTCATGTTCGAGGGGGGTGGGGGATTTATTGGATTCCACTGCTAGCGGTGTTACAGGAGCCAGAGACAGAAATACTGATTTGAGATGCACGCTAACAAGAAGTACAATAATATTGCCCACATTTCTTAGCAGCTTAGAGTCCATTGGAAAAATGTATCTCCTCATTTTCCAGCAGACCTTTCAATCTCCTGAGCAACGATATTTCTGCAGAGTAAAACTCTTCCAATGACTTTGTCGATAGTGGAAAACAAGATCACAATCTGATAATTGAGCCTTTGGTTGGAGTGGTTTGGTGAGGAGTCCTGGATAGAATGGATGTGGAGAGGATGTTTCCCCGAGTGGGAGAGTCTAGGACCAGAAGTCACAGCCTCAGAATTAAAGGGCATTCCTGTAGGATAGAGATGAGGACTATCGACCAGTGGCACTAACGTCTGTGGTGATGAAGTGCTTTGAGAGGTTGCTAAATGTTACTTTGAATCCCTTCATCTAAATCATTGATGTATATTGTAAATAGCTGCGGTCCCAGCACCGAGCCTTGCGGTACCCCACTAGTCACTGCCTGCCATTCCGTTAATCCCTACTCTGTGTTTGCTGTCTGCCAACCAATTTTCTATCCATGTCTGCACTCTACCCCCAATACCATGTGCCCTAACTTTGTCCACTAATCTCCTAGGTTGTCGTGCATGTTGGTACAAACGATATACATATGTGGGGAAAGGGATGAGGCCCTGCAAAATTAAGAATATAGGGGTAAGCCATTTAGGACTGAGACGAGGAAAAACTTTTTCACCCAGAGAGTTGTGAATCTGTGGAATACTTTGCCACAGAAGGCAGTGGAGGCCAATTCACTGGATGTTTTCAAGAGAGAGTTATTTTTAGCTCTTGGGGCTAACGGAATGAAGGGATATGGGGAAAAAGCAGGAACGGGGTACTGATTCAGGATGATCAGCCGTGATCATATTGAATGGCGGTGTTGACAACAAAGGGCCAAATGGCCTACTCCTGCAAATATATATATATATATTTTTTTAATTAAAAATATGAGTAGAGGGAGTAAGATAAAAGGGTTCAAAGCAGGACCTCCAGGGTAGTGATCTCCAAGATTACTTCCAGTGCAAGTGAGGGTAGGAATAGGAAGATATGGGAGATGAATATGTAGCTGAGGAGTTGGTGCAGGGGGTAGGGATTCAGATTTTTTGGACCATTGGGACTTCTTCTAGGGCAGAGAAAACCTGTACCTTCAATGGGGCATCTTGGTCATCATGAATGAGTTGGGCCGAATGGCTTGTTATCATCCAGTATGACTCGAATGGACAGGTTGGGAGATCAGGCAGAAGTGGCAGATGGAATATAGTGTAGCAAAGTGTGGAGTCATGCATTTTGGTATTAGGAATAAAGGTGTAGACTATTTTCTAAATGTAGGAATGTTACGTAATGTTGAGATATTAATCAGCACGGGAGCACCTCAAGGCTGCGTGCTCAGCCCCCTGCTGTACTCACTCTATACTCATGACTGCGTAGCCGGACATAGTGCGAACTCCATCATCAAGTTCGCTGACGACACCACTGTTGTGGGACGTATCACTGATGGGGATGAGTCAGAGTATAGAAGAGAGATCGAGCAACTGTCCATATGGTGCCAGCACTATAACCTGGCCCTCAACACCAGCAAAATCAAGGAACTGATTGTGGACTTTGGAAGGAGTAGGATGGGGACCCACAGTCCCGTTTATATCAACGGGTCGATGGTTGAAAGGGTCAAGAGCTTCAAATACCTGGGCGTGCACATCTCTGAAGATCTTTCCTGGTCCGAGAACTGATGCCATTATTAAGAAAGCACATCAGCGCCTCTACTTCCTGAGAAGATTACAGAGAGTCTGTTTGTCAAGGAGGACTCTCTCTAACTTCTACAGGTGCACAGTAGAGAGCATGCTGACCGGTTGCATCGTGGCTTGGTTCGGCAACTTGAGCGCCCTGGAGAGGAAAAGACTACAAAAAGTAATAAACACTGCCCAGTCCATCATCGGCTCCGACCTCCCTTCCATCGAGGGGATCTACCACAGTCGCTGCCTCAAAAAGGCTGGCAGTATCATCAAGGACCCACACCATCCTGGCCACACACTCATCTCCCCACTACCTTCAGGTAGAAGGTACAGGAGCCTGAAGACTGCAACGACCAGGTTCAGGAATAGCTACTTCCCCACAGCCATCAGGCTATTAAACTTGGCTCGGACAAAACTCTGAACTTTAATAGCCCATTAACTGTTATTTTCACTTTATCAGTTTATTTATTCATGTGTGTATATATTTATAGAATGGTATATGGACACACTGATCTGTTTTCTGGAAGTGGCGGCGCTGTTGAACAGCAGCGGCTCGCCTGCAGTCCGTCTGTTTTTACTTTTTGTTGTTGTTTTCTTTTGTCCTGTTTTAGTTAAATTTTAGTTTATTGGGTTGTGTATGTGTGGGGTGGGGGGGGTGAAACATGATTTTTGTCTCTTCCTTCGGGGGAATGCGAATTTTTCTTGTCGTATCCCCCTTCTCTGCCTCCGTCTGCGCTGAGGCCTAATGGCGGAGCTGGCGGCCTCCAACTGCCACCGACCTCGAGGCTCCGGAGGCAGAGCCAGGACTTACCAACGCGAGGCTGGCCGACTTCGGGGCTGCGGTGGCGTTCCGGCGTTCCGGCGGTGGCGACCAAAGACATTGGTGGCGACCTGAATCCGAAGGCCCAGTGGACGACATCATCAGGAGCTCGCATGTCACAGGTGGGTGACCTGTTTTTCTGGAGCTCCTGCAACTACAGCTGCGTCCGCTGGACTGGAGGGCGGCAGCTTCGGCAGCTTCGGTCACCCCGGGCCGCGGAGTTTGAACCGGCCCGTCGCGGAGCACGGATTCAGCCGCGGGACTGACTTACCATCACCCGGCGGGGTCACAACATCAGAAGCCTGGATCGCCTCAGCGCAGAGGGAGAACAAAGAGGGAAGAGACAGAGACTTTAAAACTTTTGCCTCCATCACCGTGAGGAGGTGCCTGGTGAACTCACTGTGGTGGATGTTAATTTGTGTTTATTGTGTGTTTTGTTATTTATTATATGTATGACTGCAGGCAACGAAATTTCGTTCAGACCGAAAGGTCTGAATGACAAATAAAGGAATCTAATCTAATCTAATCTAATCTTTTGTAGTCAGTGCCAACTGTGCTGAAGCAAAGCAAGAATTTCATTGTCCTATCAGGGACACATGACAATAAACTCACTTGAACTTGAACTTGAACTTGTAGCTAATTACAAAATTGACCGCTGTGACGGAAATAGTAATAAACACCCAGACTGCCTTGAAAATTCAAAAATGTGATATTCTCAAGATCAGAACTTTAATGTTATTGTATGATATGCTGTAAGTCTAGGGGAGAATACGTGTTCGGCACTAGGAAAGATGTCAACAAAATAGAGAGCGTACAGAGGAGATTTACGTGGGACTAGGTGGGACTAGGGAGAATACATGTTCGGCACGGACTAGAAGGGTCGAGATGGCCTGTTTCCGTGCTGTAATTGTTATATGGTTATATGGTTATAAGTCCGTAACAGATAGGTAAATAAATTACAATTTCTAGCTGGTACATTGGCATATCATAATCAGTAGCATCATCATACCCCTCAGATTGTAACCAATATGCAACTCTGTACACCTTGTTTTTAACCATATAACCATATAACCATATAACAATTACAGCACCGAAACAGGCCATCTCGGCCCTTCTAGTCCGTGCCGAACACTTACTCTCACCTAGTCCCATCTACCTGCACTCAGACCATAACCCTCCATTCCTTTCCCGTCCATATACCCATCCAATTTATTTTAAAATGATAAAATCAAACCAGCCTCCACCACTTCCACTGGAAGCTCATTCCACACAGCTACCACTCTCTGAGTAAAGAAGTTCCCCCTCATGTTACCCTTAAACTTTTGTCCCTTAATTCTCAAATCATGTCCTCTTGTTTGAATCTTCCCTACTCTCAATGGAAAAAGCTTATCCACGTCAACTCTGTCTATCCCTCTCATAATTTTAAAGACCTCTATCAAGTCCCCCCTTAACCTTCTGTGCTCCAAAGAATAAAGACCTATCTTGTTCAACCTTTCTCTGTAACTTAGTTGCTGAAACTCAGGCAACATTCTAGTAAATCTCCTCTGTACGCTCTCTATTTTGTTGACATCTTTCCTATAATTTGGCGACCAAAATTGTACTCCATACTCCAGAATTGGCCTCACCAATGCCTTGTACAATTTTAACATTACATCCCAACTTCTATATTCAATGCTCTGATTTATAAAGGCCAGCACACCAAAAGCTTTCTTTACCACCCTATCTGTATGAGATTCCACCTTCAGGGAACTATGCACAGTTATTCCTAGATCCCTCTGTTCAACTGCATTCCTCAATTCGCTACCATTTACCATGTACGTCCTATTTTGATTTATCCTGCCAAGATGTAGCACCTCACACTTATCAGCATTAAACTCCCTCTGCATTCTTTCAGCCCACTCTTCCAAATGGCCTAAATCTCTCTGTAGACTTTGAAAATCTACTTCATTATCCACAACACCACCTATCTTAGTATCATCTGCATACTTACTAATCCAATTTACCACACCATCATCCAGATCATTGATGTATATGACAAACAACAGTGGACCCAACATAGATCCCTGAGGCACCCCACTAGTCACCGGCCTCCAACCTGACAAACAGTTATCCACCATTACTCTCTGGTATCTCCCATTCAGCCACTGTTGAATCCATTTTGCTACTCCACTATTAATACCCAACAATTGCACCTTCTTAACCAACCTTCCATGTGGAACCTTGTCAAAGGCCTTACGGAAGTCCATATAGACAACATCCACCGCTCAACCTTTTTCCTAAACTTTTCAAGTTTGACATTGTAACCTACAGGTTTTTGCTCTTCAAACCATGCATGACATGCCTTTCTGCCCACTACTTTCCCATTAAGAATGTCCTGTAGATCATCCCATTTGGAGTAGTCCAAATTCGGATAATCTCTGCGAATGCTGTCTAAATCAGTCTCTTTTGCTGGGCATTTGGATTGACAATTTTGCATTTCTTCTTCGGCGACATCTGTTTAAAATGTAAAGGAAAAAAAAACACTGAACAGCATTAACAGAAACAAGTTATTATTTGCAGTTTTAGAAAAAAGGTAGAAATGATCAAGTTAAACGCTAAAACAAATAGTAAATACCCAACAAAAAATTCATATTCATCAGTTTCATCAAATCAATTAAATTAATCTAATCAATTCATCTAAATTCAATAACTAGATCTAAACCTCTAACCATTTCTTAAGAAAAGGCTAAAATATTTAAATAACCTACTTATCCAAATAACAAACTAATCCCATTCACACAAGAATTCACAATATAACATGATTTTTAAATCTCACTGTCATGCTTATATGCAAAAATGGAAGGAATTTAAAGTTTAATTTCCATAAATGAATCCCATAACGTCCACTCTCAATATAATCAAAATTATTATTTTTTGCACAATACGTGTGACTAAAACTGTTGTGGATATTTAGTATAAAAATATTGATTATGGATAGACAATAACACAAAATATAGATGATTTAGATTCTCTTATGACATGATTGTCCAAAAAAAAGAGAATTTTAATCATCTTGCGAGTGGGTGTTTCTGGAATGCTATCGATTGGAACGTTGCCGTTGCCGTGAATTTTAACCCCATATCGCCAGGCAAGACATGGCTGAATCGTTTGGGGACTAAATAACATTTTCGCATCATAAAATTAGACTAAAGCCACCCCAAGAAGCAAGATTATATGTGAAATACAAAACGTACCTTTTGTTTTGTCCTGATATTGCGATCCCACATTGAAGGCGTTGAGGGCGTTAGAAGTCGCTTTTTACTTTAATCCAGCGATTAAATTGTCCAGCATTTTTTATTTAAACCGGGAAAGGAAGTCCAATCGATTTTTCTTCATCAACTAGCAGCCCGAGGAAATCCCTCTCCGACAAGCGATACAAACCTGCATTTTAACCCCGCTCCCCCCCCCCCCCCCTCCATCAAAGGCTCCGGAGTCGCACACACAACCAGTGACAGATCTGCAGCGCTGCTGAAGGTAGGCTTCGTAACATCGCTACTAACTGGAGATAGAATCCAGAAATCCAAATCTAAAGGGACGGGAGTGCTGGTGCAGGATTACCAAAACGTTAAACTGCAAGTCGAATCAGTAGTAAAGAAAGCAAACTCAATTTATTTCAAGAGGGCTTGTATACAAAAACCGAGATGTAATGCTAAGGCTCTATAAGGCGCTGGAAAGGCCGCATTGTGAGCAATTTTGTGCACCATATCTGAGGAAGGATGTGCTGGCTCTCGAAAGGGTCCAGAGGAAGTTTACAAGAATGATCCTAGGAATGAGTAGGTTGACCTGTGTTGAGTATTTGGAGTTTAGAAGAATGAGGGGGGGACGTCATTGCACCTTATGGAATAATGAAAGGCTTGGATAAAGTGGATGTGGAGAGGATGTTTCCACTAGTGGAAGAGTCTCGGACTAGTGGTCATAACCTTTGAATTAAAGGACGTTCTTTTAGGAAGGAGATGAGGAGAAATTTATTTAGAGGGCGGTGAATCTGGAATTCTTTGCCTCAAAAGGCGGTGGAGGCCGTCAGTGGATATTTTTACGGTAGAGACAGATAGATTCTTGATTAGTACGGGTGTCAGAGGTTATGGGGAGAAGGCAGGAGAATGGGGTTAGGAGGGAGAGATAGATCAGCCATGATTGAATGGCAGAGTAGACTTTATGGGCTGAATGGCCTAATTTTACTCCTAGAATTTATGACCTTATGACAATTCTTTGAATGTTAATGACCCAAGGTATTGCCATTATTTTTATGCATGACAGAGTCAGATTTTAAAAACAAATAATTGAAAAGGAAAATATAACTGCGGATGCAGAAAATTTGAAATAAAGGCTAGAGAATGCTAGAAATACACAACACGTCGGGCAGCATTTATGGAGGAAATAAAACAGTGTTAACATTTGAGATGACTTGTTGGCCTTGAAACCCAGTGACCTGAAGTGTGTCTCTCTATTTCTCTCGCAATAGCAGTGGCGCTGGGGTGGTTTATTGAAAGTTTCAGGGCAGGTTGAGATGGTGTTAATAAAGCGTGCAATATCCCAGGCTGAATAAACAGAAAATCAGATCGAAGAAATCCAATATCTCAGGCTGAATAAACAGAATCAGATTGAAGAAATCCAATGAACTATCATAAAAACAATGGTTCAGCTTACACTTGAGCTTTATATTTCAGTTCAGGATGCATGTGTTAGGAAGTTGGGAGGTCATGTTGCAGTTGTGTAAAACATTGGTGAGGCCGTGTTTAGAGTATTGTGTTCAGTTCTGAACACCATGTTATGGGAAAGATGCTGCCAAGCTGGAAAGGGTGTAGATTTACGAGGATGTGTAGGAAGGAACTGCAGGTGCTGGTTGAAATTGAAGATAGGCACAAAATGCTGGAGTAACTCAGCTGGACAGGCAGCACCTCTGGAGAGACGGAACGGGTGACCTTTCGGATCGAGACCGTTCTTCAGACTGATGTCAGCGGAGGGGGCGGTACACAGATAAGGAAGTGTATAGTTAAGGAAATGTAAGGTGTGAACACAGGACCAAGTGAATGGAGATGAAGGAAAAAGTAGAATAGATCATTGTTAGTTGGGAGAAGGTTACAACAAAGCAAACAGAGATAAAAGATAACAGAGATATACGAGGATCTTGCCAGAACACGAGTGCCTGAGCTATAGGGAGAGGCTGAGCAGTGTAGGAATCTATTCCTTGGAGTGCAGGAGGATGAGGGGTGAACTTATCATGAAAGGAATAGATCAGATAGATGCACAGATTCTCTTGCCCATAGTAGGGGAATCGTGTACCAGAGGACATAGGCTTAAAGTGAGGGGGTAAAGATTTAATAGGAACCTGAGGGTCAACCTTTTTTACACAAAGAGTGATGGTCTATGGAACGAACTGCTGGAGTCGGTAGTTGAGGCAGGTAGACCTCTGTCTTATCTGAAGTCCACAATTAGTCTGTGTAGGAAGGAACTGCGGATGCTGGTTTACACTGAATATAGACACTAATTTCTTGATTAGTACGGGTGTCAGGGGTTATGGGGAGAAGGCAGGAGAATGCAGTTAGGAGGGAGAGGTAGATCAGCCATGATTGAATGGCGGAGTAGACTTGATGGGCCGAATGGCCTAATTCTACTCCTATTCCATATGATCTTCTGACACAAAATGCTGCACAAACTCAGCGGGCCAGGCAGCATCTCAGGATAGAAGGATTGGATGACGTTTCGGGTCGAGTCCCTTCTTCAGACAGATGACCCGAAACGTCAGCCATTCCTTCTCTCCAGAGATGCTGCCTGGCCCGCTGAGTTTCTCCAGCATTTTGAGTCTGCAATTTTTCTTCCTTGTTTTCATAGCTTCTGGCACACTAACACACAAATTAGAAATATGGCATATACTGTCTAGTGTAGCTGGGACATGTTGGCCGGCGTGGGCAAGTTGGGCCAAAGGGCCTGTTTCCGCGCTGTATTGAGTTTGAGTTTAATTTAGTTTGGGTTATTGTCACGTGTACCGAGGTACAGTGAAAAGCTTTTGTTGCGTGCAAACCGGTCAGTTGAGAAACTTCCACAATCGAGCCATCCACAGTGTACAGATCAATGACAAAGGGAAAGATAGACACAAGATGCTGGGGTGAGGCAGCGGGACAGGCAACATCTCTGGAGAGAAGGAATGGGAGACATTTCATGTCGAGACCCTTCTTCAGACAGGTCTTGGCCCAAAATGTCACCCATTCCTTCTCTCCAGAGATGCTGCCTGTCCCGCTGAGTTACTCCAGCATTTTGCGTCTATCCTCGGTTTAAACCAGCATCTGCAGTTCCTCCCTGCACATGATAAAGGGAATAATGTTACTGAATTATTGATCGGGAGTCATGGTTTTGAATCCAGCCATGGCAGCTGGAGAATTTAAAGCTCAGTTAATTACATGAATCTGGTATTAAAAAGCTGTTCTCAATAACCATGGCCCGAAACTAACTGACTGGCATTAAAACCCATCTGCTCCACTGATGTCCTTCACAGGAGGACATCTGATGTCCTTTCCCAAGGTACATGGATAGCACAGGTTTGTGGACCAAATGCGGGCAGGTGGGAGCAGTGTAGCTGGGACATTGTTGGCCGGTGTGGACAAGTGGGGCCGAAGGGCCTGTTTCCACACTGTATCACTCTATGACTTGCAACAAGAAACTGTAGATGCAGGAATCTTGGGGGAAAACACAAAGAACTTGTTTAAGGTAAGAGAGGCCAACTCAGGTCTGAAGAAGTGTTTCCGACCCGAAACGTCACCTATTCTTTTCCTCCGGAGGTGCTTCCCGACCTGCTGAGTTCCTCCAGCATTTTGTGTCTAGTTTGCTTGTTGCTCCAGTTTCCAGCACATGTACACTCTTGTGTCCACATATTTTCACCGCTGTGTCTGTTGGCACATCTAGCCCTGATACCACAGTCTGCTCATTCTGCAATGATTTTAAAAAGTGCAAGTCTAGCATATATTGCAGCCTGCAGGAAATGCTATTTAAGTGAAAACACATCCAAGTGAGGAAAATCGAGCTTGCAAATTCACTGAGGTCTACGGCTGCAGGGGCTGTTCTGTGTTGAAGGATTTTGCTTTCATAAGTTCATAAGTTATAGGAGCAGAATTAGGCCATTAGGCCCATCAAGTCTACTCCGCCATTCAATCATGGCTGATCTATTTTCCCCTCTCAACCCCATTCTCCTGCCTCCTCCCCATAACCCCTGATACCCGTACTAATCAAGAATCTATCTATGTCTGCCTTAAAAACTTGGCCTCCACAGCCTTCTATGGCAAAGAATTCCACATATTCACCACCCTCTACACTAAATAAATTCCTCCTTATCGCCTTTTATTCTGAGGCTGTGACCTCTGGTCCTAGACTCTCCCACTAGTGGAAACATCCTCTTCACATCCACTCTATGCAGGCCTTTCACTACTAGTTAAGTTTCAATGATGCCCCCCTCATCCTTCTAAACTCCATCGAGTACAGGCCCAGTGCCGAAGAACGCTCATCATATTTTAACCCAATCGTTCCTGGGATCATTCTCGTAACCTCCCCTGGACCCTCTCCAGTGCCAGCACATCCTTCCTCAGATATCGGGCCCAAAACGGTTCACAATACTTCAAATGCGGTCTGGTTAGCACCTTGTAAAGCCTCAGCATAACTTCTGACTTGCCCAAACAGGTGCAATGGAATGGCAACTGTCCCGTATTAACCGGGACATCCCTTTTTTGGGGCTAAATTGGTTTGTCCCGTACGGAACCACCCTTGTCCCATATTTGACTGCTACTACTCGGGTCGAGGGGACTGTTGGGTCGGAGCGCCGCGACCGGCCCCGCCTCACCCGTCCCGACGTAGTGCAGCCCTTGGGACGCAGTAGCAGCAGCGCCTCGCCCGTGGCCCTGTCGGTCGGCAACCCGGCCAGCTTCCCGCCGACACCACCACCCCTCCTTCTCATGGCCGATCATCGGTTCATGAGTTGGATGGGGTGCCGGACTTTGCGCGCGACGTCGCGTGGCCCGGGCCAAAACTCCTCAGCTGGCCCGCCGGCTGGGCTTTGTGTGCAGTCCAGCACCCGGGCCAACTCATCATTCACCCAGCCACAGCCGAGTCAGCCAACGAAATGCCGTCAGGAATTTGTCCTGTATTTTGACCTTTTGTCCCTTATTTGGGAATGAGAAAGTTGGCAACCCTAGTGTGGGCTGAGACATTCTTGAACACTGGAAATCATTTACTCTTTTGGCAATCATCATCATCTTATAGAATTTTTCGAGGATGTAACTAGTAGAGTGGATAGGGGAGAACCAGTGGATGTGTTGTATCTGGACTTTCAGAAGGCTTTCGACAAGGTCCCACATAAGAGATTAGGATACAAAATTAAAGCACACGGTATTGGGGGTTCAGTATTGATGTGGATAGAGAACTGGCTGGCAAACAGGAAGCAAAGAGTAGGAGTAAACGGGTCCTTTTCACAATGGCAGGCAGTGACAAGTGGGGTACCGCAAGGCTCAGTGCTGGGACCCCAGCTATTTACAATTTATATTAATGAACTGGATGAGGGAATTGAAGGCAACATCTCCAAGTTTGCGGATGACACTAAGCTGGGGGGCAGTGTTAGCTGTGAGGAGGATGCTAGGAGACTGCAAGGTGACTTGGATAGGCTGGGTGAGTGGGCAAATGTTTGGCAGATGCAGTATAATGTGGATAAATGTGAGGTTATCCACTTTGGTGGCAAAAACAGGAAAGCAGACTATTATCTAAATGGTGGCCGATTAGGAAAAGGGGAGATGCAGTGAGACCTGGGTGTCATGGTACACCAGTCATTGAAAGTAGGCATGCAGGTGCAGCAGGCAGTGAAGAAAGCGAATGGTATGTTAGCTTTCATAGCAAAAGGATTTGAGTATAGGAGCAGGGAGGTTCTACTGCAGTTGTACAGGGTCTTGGTGAGACCACACCTGGAGTATTGCATGCAGTTTTGGTCTCCAAATCTGAGGAAGGACATTATAGCCATAGGGGGAGCGCAGAGAAGGTTCACCAGACTGATTCCTGGGATGTCAGGACTTTCATATGAAGAAAGACTGGATAGACTTGGCTTATACTCGCTAGAATTTAGGAGATTGAGAGGGGGTCTTATAGAAACGTACAAAATTCTTATGGGGTTGGACAGGCTAGATGCAGGAAGATTGTTCCCGATGTTGGGGAAGTCCAGGACAAGGGGTCACAGCTTAAGGATAAGGGGGAAATCCTTTAAGACCGAGATGAGAAAAAACGTTTTCACACAGAAAGTGGTGAATCTCTGGAACTCTCTGCCACAGAGGGTAGTTGATGCCAGTTCATTGGCTATATTTAAGAGGGAGTTAGATGTGGCCCTTGTGGCTAAAGGGATCAGGGGGTATGGAGAGAAGGCAGGTACGGGATACTGAGTTGGATGATCAGCCATGATCACAATGAATGGCGGTGCTGGCTCGACGGGCCAAATGGCCTCCTCCTGCACCTATTTTCTATGTTTCTATGTAACTCTATGATGTGTGGGTTTGTCAGTTAATTAGTCTCTATGAATTGTCCCTCATGTGTAGGGAGAGGACGAGAAAGTGGGATAACATAGAACAAGTGCGAATGGGTGAGCGAATGGTCAGCGTGGACTCGGTGGGCCGAAGGGCCTTATTTCGCGCTGTGTCTTTCAATTAAACAAAGCCACTCGATATAAGGCAAATTAGAGCTGCTCTATAACTGCTGGGTTTTTCAAGACATTCACATTCTAGGAACAAATGCATTTAAAAATAAATTCTACTTCAAACTCTATCACGTAGCACATAAAAAGCATGCACTTCAGAGAAATAATAAAACAGCCCAAGATGTTTTCAGTTACAAACTATGGTGAGGTCATTTGAAAGTTGCTTCGCTCTATTTCTTGTTTCAAAAAACTGGGGATGGAATCAATAGAAAGAAGAGTTTGTGTGCTGAGTGACCTGCAAGCCGCCTTATTAAAATACCTTCAAATCGTTCTCTGGAATGATCATCGCAGCGAGGTCGTGGTAAGGTATAAAAAGATGTTTCCATTTGAGGGAGTCCAAAACTAGGCCTGCGCTACCAAACTCAGCGGGGAATTCCAGGAAAAGGATCTGTGGGATTCACGATCAGCGGGAGAAAAATAATGGCAGCGACGTTAAAGGAAGCTGGACAAAGGAAGAGAGCTAAAGGGGAAGGGGTGAGGGTCAGAGGTCGGACATCCCAGCAAGACCTAGATGGGCTGAATGTCATAAGGGCATGAGGTCATAAGTGATAGGAGCAGATTTAGGCCATTCGGCCCATCAAGTCTACTCTGCCATTCAATCATGGCTGATCTATCTCTCCTTCCTAACCCCATTCTCCTGCCTTCTCCCCATAACCCCCGACACCCGTACTTAACAAGAATCTATCTACCTCTGCCTTAAAAGTATACATTGTGGGATGTCCCACTGCTATGAATTCAGTTCAGCTTTATTTAAAAGATTTAGTTTAGTTTAGTTGAGAGATACCGCGTGGAAATAGGCCGTTTGGCCTATCGAGTCCACGACAACCATTGATCACTCGTTCTCACTACTTCTCTGTTATTCCACTGTTTCATCCACTCCCTACACACGAGGGCCGATTTACAGAGGCCAATCAACATACGAACCCGCACGTCTTTGAGATGTGGGAGGAAACCCACGCCGTCACAGGAAGAATGAACAAACTCCATACAGACAGCACCCGTGGTCAGCATTACACCCAGGTCTCTGGCTCTGTGAGGCAGCAGCTCTACCGCTGCACCACTGTTTGAGACAGGAGAAACATAGGGGGATTGAGACAGTTTTGAGAAAGTAAAACAGGAGGTAGGAAAAGCAAGAAAGATCCCAAAAGGAGTTGAACATTTCACATGTTTCACATGTTTAATCAATAATGTTTTATTATTAATGTTTAATGTTTTATGTGTCATTCCCAACTTATCACTGTATCTCATGTTGGCACGCAGGCGGAGCACCAAGGCAAAATCCTTGTATGTGAATACTTGGCCAATAAACTTATTCATTCATTCATTCATTCATTCATTCATGTATTCATTCAAAAAGCTGAATATGCACCCCAGTTGAAAATGTGTCACATTGACAGTACCTAAAATTGTATCAGGCTTACTTTGCCTTCCCACATCCTGCTGGACTTTCTCTGGAGCAAGGGTTCCCAACCTGGGGTAAATTTCACCTACCCAGGGGGTAATTGTGTTAATTCTGGATTTGTACATATTTTTTCTCATTGACTGACTGTGTTTGGTTCTGTTCATCATTAGTTGTTCATAAATAAGTGAAATAAAATTGTTACAGGCTGCCAGGGGTAAAAGTTGCCAGTGGTAAATGGGACGAAAGTTGCCTGGTGTAAACGGGACGAAAAAGGTTAGGAACCCCTGCCCTTGAGCATGCTGATTTTAACGACAAAGGTCAGCATTCATGCAAGTTCATACGTTCTAAGAGCAGAATTAGACCATTCAGCCCCTCAGGTCTACTCCGCCATTCAATTATGGTTGATTTATCTTGCCCTCTCAATCCCATTGTCCTGCCTTCTCCCCAATACCCTTGTAGCAAGAGGGTTAGGGTGACACAGTGACGCAGTGGAACAGCTGCTGCCTTACAGCGCCATAGACGCAGATTCAATTCTGACTATGGGTGCTGTCTGTACGGAGTTTGTAAATTTTCCCAATGACTGCGTGGGTTTTCTCCGGGTGCTCCGGCTTCCCCCCTCACTCCAAAGACGTATAGATTTGTAGGTTAATTGGCTTCTGTAAATTGTAACTTGTCCTTAATGTGCGGGGTGATCGCTGTTCGGCACAGACTCGATGGGCTGAAGGGCCTGTTTCCACGCTGTATTTCTAAAGACTAAAGTATAGCACGATTAATAGGAGAGGAGATGGGAGCACTGGTGAGAAATAATCGTGGCTTGACAGATCAAATTACAGAACATTGCGGCACGGTGGCGCAGCAGTAGAGTTGCTGCCTTACAGCGCCAGGGACCCAGGGTTCGATCTTGACTACGGGTGCTGCCTGTACAGAGTTTGTACGTTCTCCCCGTGACCACATGGGTTTCTTCCGGGTGCTCCGGTTCCTTCCCACACTCCAACGATTTACAGGTTTGCAGGTTAATTGACATCTGCAAATTGTAAATTGTCCCCAGTGTGTAGGATAGTGCTAGAGTGTGGGGTGATCGCAGGTTGGCACAAACTCAATTGACCGTAGGTCCTGCTTCCACGCTGTAACTTTAAAATCTGCAGTGCAGTGCTATTAATAGAGGAGGTCCTGGACTGATGTGAAATAATTCTGACTATACAGATCACATTGCAGAACTAGAATTAATTTAGACACAAAGTGCTGGAGCAACTCTGAGGGACAGGCAGCATCTCTGGAGGAAAAAGGAATAGGTGACACTTTGTGTCGAGATCCTTCAGTTTAGTTTAGTTTAGTTTAGTTTAGAAACAGGCCCTTTCGGCCCACCGGGTCCGCGCCGACCAGCAATCCCCGCATATTAACACTATCCTAAACCCACTAGGGATAATTTTTACATTTACCAAGCCAATTAACCTACATACCTGTACGTCTTTGGAGTGTGGGGGGAAACCGAAGATCACGGAGAAAACCCACGCAGGTCACTGGGAGAACGTACAAACTCCATAAAGACAGCAACCGTAGTCAAGATCGAATCCAGGTCTCCGGCGCTGCATTCACTGTAAGGCAGCAACTCTACAAAGGCAAAACAGTTATAATGGGTGACTTCAATCTACATATAGATTGGGTGAATCAAATTGGCAGGGGTGCTGAGGAAGAGGATTTCTTGGAATGTATGAGGGATAGTTATCTAAACCAACATGTAGAGGAACCAACGAGAGAGCAGGCTATTCTAGACTGGGTATTGAGTAATGAGGAAGGGTTAGTTAGCAGACTTGTTGTGCATGCCCCCTTGGGCAAGAGTGACCATAATATGGTTCTTCATTAGGATGGAGAGTGACATTGTTAATTCAGAAACAACGGTTCTGAACTTAAAGAAAGGTAACTTTGAGGGTATGAGACGTGAATTGGCCAAGATAGACTGGCAATTAATTCTTAAAGGGTTGACGGTGGATATGCAATGGAAGGCATTTAAAGGCTGCATGGATGAACTACAAAAATTGTTCATCCCAGTTTGGCAAAAGAATAAATCAGGGAAGGTAGTGCATCCGTGGATAACAAGGGAAATCAGGGATAGTATCAAAGCAAAAGATGATGCGTACATATTAGCCAGAAAAAGCAGCATACCAGAGGACTGGGAGAAATTCAGAGACCAGCAGAGGAGGACAAAGGGCTTAATTAGGAAAGGGAAAATAGATTATGAAAGGAAACTGGCAGGGAACATAAAAACTGACTGCAAAAGTTTTTATAGATATGTGAAGAGAAAGAGATTAGTTAAAACAAATGTAGGTCCCTTGCAGTCAGAAGCAGGTGAATTAATGCTCGATTAATGTAAGACACACTTTAATACAATTTAAAATTTTACATAGATTATATTATTCGAAAACTAAAATTCATAAAATTTTCCCAAATGTATCATCTATTTGTGATAAATGTCAATCCCAAGAAGCTACCATAACGCACTCATTCGTTTCTTGTACAAAAATTCAAAAATTTTGGAATGAAATTTTTGAAATCTTTACAAAGTTATTTAAAACAAGACTGATACCCAAAGCAGAATGGATTATCTTCAGTATAACGGAAGATGGTCCAGAACTAAATGTGTTTCAAAAGAAACTAATGGACTATGGGTTAATAACTGGAAAAAAGCTAATTCTAAAATTTTGGAAGAAGGCTCCAATACCAACTATAAATATGTGGATTTCAAATATGTTTGAAACATTACACCTAGAAGAGATAAGACTCCTCCTAGCAGGTAAACCAGATCATTTCCACCTGACGTGGTCTGCATTTATAGAATTATTACAAACATAAGGTGCAAAAGTACTTTAAAAAAAAATTGAGGTCAGGTAAGGGGGGATGATAGTTGAAGAGTTGGTATGTCCAATTTGCGTAATGCTCATAAAAATATTTGTTTCTCTCTTTTTCCTCTTTCTCTCTTTCTTTTTTTCCTAGGGTCTATTTCTTAACTCTTTTTCTTTTGTTTTTAATTTTGCTCTTATAGGGTCTTCGTCCTTTTTTGTTGTCACATTTCCTACACTTCCACTTTTTCCTTCACTTTCTTCTTTCTTTCAATCTTTTCCTTTTCTAGTGTAAAAAATAAATGGAGTACATTAATTGTAAGAAGATATAAATGACAAGTACTAATGTATGTGGTTGTAATGTAATGTACTTCTAATAAAATACAAATTAAAAAAAAAAAAAAAAGAAGCAGGTGAATTGATCATGGGGAACAAGGATATGGCGTACCAATTGAATAACTACTTTGGTTCCGTCTTCACTAAGGAAGACATAAATAATCTGCCGGAAATAGCAGGGGGCCGCGGGTCAAAGGAGATGGAGGAACTGAGTGAAATCCAGGTTAGTCGGGAAGTGGTGTTGGGTAAATTGAATGGATTAAAGGCCGATAAATCACCAGGGCCAGATAGGCTGCATCCCAGAGTACTTAAGGAAGTAGCTCCAGAAATAGTGGATGCATTAGTGATAATTTTTCAAAACTCTTTAGATTCTGGAGTAGTTCCTGAGGATTGGAGGGTAGCAAACGTAACCCCACTTTTTAAGAAGGGAGGGAGAGAGAAAACGGGGAATTACAGACCAGTTAGTCTAACATCGGTAGTGGGGAAACTGCTAGAGTCAGTTATTAAAGATGGGATAGCAGCACATTTGGAAAGTGGTGAAATCATTGGACAAAGTCAGCATGGATTTACGAAAGGTAAATTGTGTCTGACGAATCTTATAGAATTTTTCGAGGATGTAACTAGTAGAGTGGATAGGGGAGAACCAGTGGATGTGTTGTATCTGGACTTTCAGAAGGCTTTCGACAAGGTACCACATAAGAGATTAGGATACAAACTTAAATCACACGGTATTGGGTGTTCAGTATTGATGTGGATAGAGAACTGGCTGGCAAACAGGAAGCAAAGAGTAGGAGTAAACGGGTCCTTTTCACAATGGCAGGCAGTGACTAGTGGGGTATCGCAAGGCTCGGTGCTGGGACCCCAGCTATTTACAATTTATATTAATGATCTGGACGAGGGAATTGAAAGCAACATCTCCAAGTTTGCGGATGACACTAAGCTGGGGGGCAGTGTTAGCTGTGAGGAGGATGCTAGGGGACTGCAAGGTGACTTGGATAGGCTGGGTGAGTGGGCAAATGTTTGGCAGATGCAGTATAATGTGGATAAATGTGAGGTTATCCACTGTATGGCAAAAACGGGAAGGCAGACTATTATCTAAATTGTGGCCGATTAGGAAATGGGGAGATGCAGCGAGACCTGGGTGTCATGGTACACCAGTCATTGAAAGTAGGCATGCAGGTGCAGCAGGCAGTGAAGAAAGCGAATGGTATGTTGGCCTTCATAGCAAGAGGATTTGAGTATAGGAGCAGGGAGGTTCTACTGCAGTTGTACAGGGTCTTGGTGAGACCACACCTGGAGTATTGCGTACAGTTTTGGTCTCCAAATCTGAGGAAGGACATTATAGCCATAGAGGGAGTGCAGAGAAGGTTCACCAGACTGATTCCTGGGATGTCAGGACTTTCATATGAAGAAAGACTGGATAGACTTGGCTTATACTCGCTAGAGTTTAGGAGATTGAGAGGGGATCTTATAGAAACGTACAAAATTCTTATGGGGTTGGACAGGCTAGATGCAGGAAGATTGTTCCCGATGTTGGGGAAGTCCAGGACAAGGGGTCACAGCTTAAGGATAAGGGGGAAATCCTTTAAGACCGAGATGAGGAAAAACTTTTTCACACAGAGAGTGGTGAATCTCTGGAACTCTCTGCCACAGAGGGTAGTTGAGGCCAGTTCATTGGCTATATTTAAGATGGAGTTAGATGTGGCCCTTGTGGCTAAAGGGATCAGGGGGTATGGAGAGAAGGCAGGTACGGGATACTGAGTTGGATGATCAGCCATGATCATATTGAATGGCGGTGCAGGCTCGAAGGGCCGAATGGCCTACTCCTGCACCTATTTTCTATGTATCTATGTATCTATGTATCTACCGCTGCGCCACTGTGCCGCCCTAAGACTGAGAGTCGGGGGAAAGGGAAGCGAGAGATATAGACGGTGATGTAGAGAGATATGGAACAAATGAATGAAAGATATACAAAAAAGTAACGATGATAAAGGAAACATTGTTAGCTGTGGGCTAGGTGAAAATGAGTTACAGACAATGAGACTCAACAAAATGCTGGTACATAGATACTGCCTAACCCAGCACTTGTTTTTTTTGCTGAAGACTCTAGCATCCGCCATCTATTTTGTCCCTAGAATCAATTTGGCTAGTGTTAAGAAATAGCAAAGGCCAAAAATAATTGGTGGGAGTTATTTATAGGTCACCAAATAATAGTTGTGATATTGGGCATGCAATTAATCAGGAATGTAGAGATGCATGTGACAGGCCTGACATAGTAATCATGGGAAACCAAAATTAATCAATCAAATTTGAAGCAATAAGATGGAAAATTAATTCATACAACATATATATGATGCTTTTCTGGATCAGTACATCGAGGGACTCACGGGGAATATAAGACTACATTAGCTGGAGACACAAGAGCCTGCAGATGCTGAAATCCTGAGCAAAATACTGAGTGCTGGGGGAACTCAGCGGGTCAGGCAGCAACTGGGAAGAGAATTTAGTTTAGTTTAGTTTAGAGATACAGTTGCGCAACAGGCCTTTCGCCCCACCGAGCCCGCGCCAACCAGCGATCCCCGCTCATTAACACTATCCTACACACTTGAGACAATTTACACATATACCAAGCCAATTAACCAGATTACTATCTAAATGGCGTCAAGTTGGGAAAGAGATTACTATCTAAATGGCGTCAAGTTGGGAAAAGGGGAAGTACAACGGGATCTGGGGGTCCTTGTACATCAGTCTATGAAAGTAAGCATGCAGGTACAGCAGGCAGTGAAGAAAGCAAATGGCATGTTGGCCTTTATAACAAGAGGAGTCGAATATAGGAGCAAAGAGGTCCTTCTGCAGTTGTACAGAGCCCTAGTGAGACCACACCTGGAGTATTGTGTGCAGTTTTGGTCCCCTAATTTGAGGAAGCACATTCTTGCCATTGAGGGAGTGCAGCGTAGGTTAACAAAGTTAATTCCCGGGATAGCAGGGCTGTCATGTGCTGAGAGAATGGAGCAGCTGGGCTTGTACACTCTGGAGTTTAGAAAGATGAGAGGACCTCTCATTGAAACATATAAGATTGTTAAGGGTTTGGACACACTAGAGGCAGGAAACATGTTCCCGATGTTGGGGGAGTCCAGAACCAGGGGCCACAGTTTAAGAATAAGGAGTAAGCCATTTAGAACGGAGACGAGGAAACACTTTTTCTCACAGAGAGTGGTGAGTCTGTGGAATTCTCTGCCTCAGAGGGCGTTGGAGGCAGGTTCTCTGGATGCTTTCAAGAGAGAGCTAGATAGGGCTCTTAAAAACAGCGGAGTCAGGGGATATGGGGCGAAGGCAGGAACGGGGTACTGATTGGGGATGATCAGCCATGATCACATTGAATGGCGGTGCTGGCTGAAAGGGCCGAATGGCCTACTCCTGCACCTATTGTCTATTGTCTATTGTCTTATAACCTACAAACCTGTACGTCGTTGGAGTGGGGGAGGAAACCGAAAATCTCGGAGAAAACTCACGCGGTCACGGGAAGAACGTACAAAGTCAGAATCGAACCCGGGTCTCCGGCGCTGCAATTGCTGTAAAGCAGCAGCTCTACCGCTGCGCCACCGTGGCCGCCAACATTTGACAGCCAACATTTCGGTTCAGGAATCTTTTTCAGGCTTTTTCAGCTATGAGCTACTATCTATCTATTTTAATTCGGAGTCCCGTGAGTGACTACGTGAAGAAGCCCGCCAGCCCGCATGCGCATCAATACGTCTAACGCATGGCGCACGACTGGCTGGGAGGCGCGTTGCTCCTCCAGCGGTAAGTTTAAAAGGCCCTACAGGTAAGTTTTGCACTTATTCTGAGGTCGTTTTTTGTTCAGTAATCTTGATTACAGAACGGCAAAAATCCTATTATCATGGAAAACTCCAGGGCGAAGTCCAAGCGAGCCGCGGGGAAAATGGCTATGGAGGACCGCGGGAGTGCGAGTAGCCGGCGGCCGTCGATTTCGCCATCCGAGTCGCTGACGGTGCGGTCAGCGGCTTCCGACTTGGTGCCTGTCGAAAGCACTTTGGTTCCCCAGAAAGTGGGTAAAGCCAAGAAAAAGTCGGATAGGCCTGTGGACTCGGATGAGTCAGGCCAGGAGGATTCGCCTCCTACAATGGATAGCATCTTCGGACGTTTATCCCAGATGGAGCACCTGATGGAGAGGTTGCTCCATCATGATATGCTCCAACAAACGGAGTTATATCAGCGCGGGTCTCCTCGGGGGCCCGCGGCGGCGCCTGGTTCAGGGCTGCACAATGTCTCCCTCTCTCAGGAGGGGAGCGTACGGAGTCAGTTCTGGACTGGCTCCGAATTCGGTGGTATGGCTGGGGAGCATGCCAGTATACATGGGGTGCACGAAGCACAGGATTTGCCTGCCATAGCATCTAAATTTGCGATACCCTCGCAAATAGGGGAGCCGCTACAGGAGGAACTTGCTGCAAGCATCAACTATCTCACCTCCCACCAGCTGCAGGAGCAGATAATGATAGATACATCTGCCAAATACCAAACACCTGGGAACTGTGCTTCGCTAAATGTACTGGCTGTGAACAACTCGATTTGGGGATATATTGGAGGGGGCATCAAAGCCCAGGAGGTAAAGCTCCAGAGAATCCTCAAATTGCTGGCCTCGGGCATCACGGCGTTTGCCAGGTCCGTGGATGGGGGTCCATTGTCTGATGTACAGCAGGATGCCCTGGCATTAATGTGCAACGCACATTTTGAAATTAATTGCTTTCTTAAAAATGCCATCCGACCTGCCCTGAACCCCAAATTTGCGGGGTTGTGCAGGGCCAGCAACGTTCAGCCGCTGAATCTTCTCTTCGGAGAAAATCTGCCAAAACAAGTCAAGGACCTCGATGAAGAAGCGAAAGCTGTCGGGCTGATGAAGGCGCCGTCGACCAGCAGAGTTTCACCATTCCTACGCTTCCACAGCAGCAAGCGGTTCGCTGAAGCTGGTGGTAGCTCGAAGGCCGTATATTCTCGGCAGAGGTATTTTTTAGGCCAAGGCCCAGGCCGGCCCTCATGGAAGATGCGCAATCCGCGCACTCCAGCAACCCTACCCCCCAAACCTCGGGGGCGGAAATAATAACCACAAAGCCACCGGTAACCATGGAGGTAGGTGGGTCTGGTTCTTTCCGGACATGGGGTGTGTGGGCCGTTTACAAGTTGGTGGGAGATTACACTTGTTTTTGAATGAATGGAGTTGGATAACGTCAGATCAGTTTATACTGCACAGTATACAGGGGTTCCAAATCGAATTCCTTTCCAATTCATTGCCACCCACACAGCATTCACCAAACCGGACGTTTGTTCATTCACAACAGGAAGGTTTCGATGTGCAAGCTGAAATTCAAAAATTATATACAAAAGGGGTAATTGAGAGGTCGAGTCATGAACCTCATGAATTCGTTTCTAATATATTTACAAGACAAAAGAAAGATGGAGGATGCCGAATCATCCTTGATTTGACTCAACTTAACGCTTTTGTGCATTATAGACATTTTAAAATGGAAACCTTCATTACTGCCAAACAACTGATTTCCAAAGGATGCTTTATGGCATGCATCGATCTCAAAGATGCATACTATTCGGTGCCCATTCACAGGGATCACCGGAGGTATTTAAAGTTTAACTGGATGGGGCAACTGTGGCAGTTTAAAGCATTGCCTAATGGGTTAACTTCAGCCCCCAGATTATTTACCAAATTAATGAAACTGGCGCTAGGGCTTCTTAGAGCTCAAAATCATATTGTTATGGCATACTTGGATGATATCCTAATTATAAGAAAAACTCTGAAATTAGCTAAATTAGCTGTTTCAGCCACTAAACTCTTGTTTGAGAGATTGGGGTTTCTCATCCATCCAGATAAATCTAAGTTGATACCATCCAGAGTTATTGATTATTTGGGATTTACCATTAACTCTATTCACATGTCTGTGACTCTGCCCTGGGGCAAGAGATTAGAATTAATAGAAGCCTGTAACAACGTTGTTGTTATTGAGCAACCATCTATTCGACAAGTGGCCAGGGAATTGGAAAATTAATGGCTGCTTTTCCAGCTGCACAGTTTGGACCTATGCATTATCAGAATTTACAACGTGCAAAGGAGCAAGCACTCAAATATCACGCAGGTCATTTTAACAGACCTATGCGGCTACCAGCTGATGCTATTTCAGAATTACAATGGTGGACGACCAACATTTGGCATTGCTCCAATACCATTTTAGTCAGCAAACCTTCAGTTATATTACAAACTGATGCGAGTGCTCAAGGATGGGGAGCTACTAATACCATCTCTAGTTGCGGTGGCAGATGGGATGTGCATGAATAGTAAGATTAAATGAGAACTTACCAGTTTGAAGTTTGATCTTTATTTTATGAGGAGTTACAATGAGGGATTACGTGAAGAGCCCACCAGCCCGCATGCGCGTCAATCTTCAAAGCAGCGGTGTGAAATCACAGATAACAGTTGATGAACTGAATATAGTAAGATTAGAGAAACTAGATCTACCAGCTGACCTTTATGAGAGAGGGTTGGGAGCGGAGGGCACGTAATCCCTCATCGTAACTCCTCATAAAATAAAGATCAAACTTCAAACTGGTAAGTTCTTGTTAAATCTTACTATTTTAATTCGGAGTCACGTAAGTGACTACGTGAAGATTTCAAAGCTCTGTGATTTCATGCCGTGAACACGAGTCCAGGCTTCACACACTGCATCAATTGACCAAGGATGAGTGAACATTAATAATGCATTCAGACATAATAATAATAATAATAATAATATCTATTATTGTCATTGCACGTCAGTGCAACGAGATTTAGTATGCAGCTCCACCGATGTACAAGAAAAGTAAAATAAATAAATAAGCAAGCTGAGTGACATGACCATCCGAGGGAGGCTGTCCAGGGGGGGTGGGTGGGGGGGCACTCAGCAGGGCCGGTTCAGAGCCGCTATAGCTCTTGGAATAAAGCTGTTTCTGAGTCTGGAGGTTCGGGCGTAGAAGGCCTTGTAACGTCTGCTGGAGGGAAGTAGTTCAAACAGTCCGTTACAAGGGTGTGATGAGTCCTTATGGATGCTGACGGCCTTCCTGAGGCACCATGTGTGGTAGATGCCCTCCTGGGCTGGTAGCTCTGACATAGATTTACACATGCAGATGCCTTTTAATGAACAAATAATAACAATAGTAACCCCTCTCATCCGGGAGGAAACTATAAAACAGAACCTAAAATAGAGTTGGCAAATACCCCCGGTCTGGCAATGGGTTTGTTATAATATGTTTGGAAAGATCGTTCATTTGACCATCCTGCAGCCGCTAGGATGTGGTCCAGTGCAACATCCATAACCCTGCTGCTGATGTTGTTGCAGCCGTGGAGGAGTGAGATTTGAAAATGTCAGTGTTCACTCCTGCACAAGCCAGAACCCGTTTTAACCACCTGGAGATGGTCTGTACTGATACCTACTTATGAGGTTTTATGTAACTAACAAACATTGCTAGTTCAGAGCCCCTAAGGCTCTAGTGACCTTAACATACTGTAGTAGATGTGTGACCACACACAACCGAAGGTCCATGTGGTATGCCCAAAAAATCTAGTTTGAGACCAGATGCTCCTGGTCTGCTCTGCTTGACTAAATCATAAACATAAAATGTTATTTTGCCTGCAGATGTAACCACCCTGTCCAGTCGCAGCTTATGCAATGACTGGACCCGTTGCGCGGAACCAGTGCCATGTGCATAACCACTTTGTAAGTGAGTTTGACCAAAGACAGGGATGTAGCTGGAGCCCACCGGCGAAGCGGCTTCAGCACAATGTTAGCATCCCATATCTCTGAGTACCTGGGCCTGGGAGGTTTTGAGCGAAGATACCCTTCATGAATCTGGATATCAGAGGGTGAGACCCGACAGAGTGGGTCCCGCTCCCTGCAGAAAATAAGCAATAGGTAGCAAGGTGAAAAGTAAAAGTGGTAGGCAGACAAATCAAGGGTTAAAATCAAAAAGGGCCACTTTTCAACATAATTGTATAAGGGGTAAGAGCGTTGTAAAAACAAGCCTGAAGGCTTTGTGTCTCAATGCAAGGAGCATTCGTAATAAGGTGGATGAGTTGAATGTGCAGATAGCTATTAATGACTATGATATAGTTGGGATCACAGAGACATGGCTCCAGGGTGACCAAGGCTGGGAGCTGAACATCCAGGGATATTCAATATTCAGGAGGGATAGACAGAAAGGAAAGGAGGTTGGGTAGCATTGCTGGTTAGAGAGGAGATTAACGCAATAGAAAGGAAGGACATTAGCTTGGAGGATGTGGAATCAATATGGGTAGAGCTGCGAAACACTAAGGGGCAGAAAACATTAGTGGGAGTTGTGTACAGGCCACCTAACAGTAGTAGTGGAGTTGGGGATGGCATCAAACAGGAAATTAGAAATGCGTGCAACAAAGGTAAAACTGTTATAATGGGTGACTTCAATCTACATATAGATTGGGTGAATCAAATTGGCAGGGGTGCTGAGGAAGAGGATTTCTTGGAATGTATGCGGGATAGTTTTCTAAACCAACATGTAGAGGAACCAACGAGACAGCAGGCTATTGTAGACTGGGTATTGGGTAATGAGGAAGGGTTAGTTAGCAGTCTTGTTGTGCGTGGCCCCTTGGGCAAGAGTGACCATAATATGGTTGAGTTCTTCATTAGGATGGAGAGTGACATAATTAATTCAGAAACAGGGGTTCTGAACTTAAAGAAAGGTAACTTTGAGGGTATGAGACGTGAATTGGCCAAGATAGACTGGCAATTGATTCTTAAACGGTTGACGGTGGATATGCAATGGAAGGCATTTAAAGGCTGCATGGATGAACTACAACAATTGTTCATACCAGTTTGGCAAAAGAATAAATCAGGGAAGGTAGTGCATCCGTGGATAACAAGGGAAATCAGGGATAGTATCAAAACAAAAGATGAAGCATACAAATTAGCCAGAAAATGCAGCCTACCAGAGGACTGGGAGAAATTCAGAGTCCAGCAGAGGAGGACAAAGGGCTTAATTAGGAAAGGGAAAATAGATTATGAAAGAAAACTGGCAGGGAAAATAAAAACTGACTGCAAGAGTTTTTATAGATATGTGAAGAGAAAAAGATTAGTTAAAACAAATGTAGCAGACCAATTGAATAACTACTTTGGTTCTGTCTTCACAAGAAGACTTAATTAATCTGCCGGAAATAGCAGGGGACCGGGGGTCAAATGAGATGGAGGAACTGAGTGAAATCCAGGTTAGCCGGGAAGTGGTTAGCCGGAAATCTAACTCTTTAGATTCTGGAGTAGTTCCTGAGGATTGGAGGGTAGCTAATGTAACCCCACTTTTTAAGAAGGGAGGGAGAGAGAAAACGGGAATTACAGACCAGTTAGTCTAACATCGGTAGTGGGGAAACTGCTAGAGTCAGTTATTAAAGATGGGATAGCAGCACATTTGGAAAGTGGTGAAATCATTGGACAAAGTCAGCATGGATATATGAAAGGTAAATCATGTCTGACGAATCTTATAGAATTTTTCGAGGATGTAACTAGTAGAGTGGATAAGGGAGAACCAGTGGATGTGTTATATCTGGACTTTCAGAAGGCTTTCGACAAGGTCCCACATAAGAGATTAGTAATACAAACTTAAAGCACACGGTATTGGGGGTTCAGTATTGGTGTGGATAGAGAACTGGCTGGCAGACAAGAAGCAAAGAGTAGGAGTTAACGGGTCCTTTTCAGAATGGCAGGCAGTGACTAGTGGGGTACCGCAAAGCTCAGTGCTGGGATCCCAGCTATTTACAATATATATTAATGATTTGGACGAGTGAATTGAATGCAACATCTCCAAGTTTGCGGATGACACGAAGCTGGGGGGCAGTGTTAGCTGTGAGGAGGATGCTGGGAGGCTGCAAGATGACTTGGATATAGGCTGGGTGAGTGGGCAAATGCATGGCAGATGCAGTATAATGTGGATAAATGTGAGGTTATCCACTTTGGTGGCAAAAACAGGAAAGTAGACTATTACCTGAATGGTGGCCGATTAGGAAAAGGGGAGATGCTACGAGACCTGGGTGTCATGGTACACAGTCATTGAAAGTAGGCATGCAGGTGCAGCAGGCAGTGAAGAAAGCGAATGGAATGTTAGCATTCATAGCAAAAGGATTTGAGTATAGGAGCAGGGAGGTTCTACTGCAGTTGTACAGGGTCTTGCTGAGACCACACCTGGTGTATTGCGTACAGTTTTGGTCACCTAATCTGAGGGACATTCTTGCCATAGAGGGAGTACAGAGAAGGTTCACGAGACTGATTCCTGGGATGTCAGGACTTTCATATGAAGAAAGACTGGATAGACTTGGCTTGTACTCGCTAGAATTTGGAAGATTGAGGGGGGATCTTATAGAAACTTACAAAATTCTTAAGGGGTTGGACAGGCTAGATGCAGGAAGATTGTTCCCGATGTTGGGGAAGTCCAGAACAAAGGGTCACAGTTTAAGGATAAAGGGGAAATCTTTTAGGACTGAGATGAGAAAAAAAAAATTTACACAGAGAGTGGTGAATCTCTGGAATTCTCTGCCACAGAATGTAGTTGAGGCCAGTTCATTGGCTATATTTAAGAGGGAGTTAGATGTGGCTCTTGTGGCTAAAGGGATCAAGGGGTATGGAGAGAAAGCAGGTACAGGATACTGAGTTGGATGCTCAGGCATGATCATATTGAATGGCGGTGCCGTCTCGAAGGGCCGAATGGCCTACTCCTGCACCTATTTGCTATGTTTCTATGTTTCTATGCTCATGGCGCTGGTTTCGGCGCAACGGGTCCATTCGTTGCATAAACTGCGACTGAACACAATGGTTACATCTGCCAGTAAAATAACTTTTTATGTGCATGACTTAGTCAAGCAGAGCAGACCTGGGGCGTCAGGTCTCAAATTAGAGTTTATAGCATACCCCGTGGACCTTCGGTTGTGTGTGGTCACACATTTACAACAGTATATTAAGGCCACAAAAAGTCTCAGAGGCACGGAACTAGCAGTGTTTGTTAATTATAAAAAAACTCACAAGAGGGTGTCAGTGCAGACTATCTCGAGGTGGTTAAGACAGGTTTTGGCTTGTGCAGGTGTGGACACTGATATTTTTAAATCTCATTCCACCAGGGCTGAAACAACATCAGCAGCGAGGGTTTTGGAGGTTCCACTGGACCACATCCTAGCGCCGGCGGTATGGTCAAACGAGAGAATTTTCCAAACGTTTTGTAACAAACCCATTGTCAGGCCGGGGGTGTTTGCTAACTCAATTTTAAGTTCTGTTTTATAATTTACCCCGGATGTGAGGGGTCATTATTATTTTCATATATATCATTTTTGTTTAATAAAAGCATCAGCATGCTTTAAATCTATGTCATGTCTGAATGCATTATGATTTCACTCCTCCTTGGTCAACTAATGCAGTGTGTTGCATGAACTCGTGTTCATGGCATGAAATTACAGAGCTTTGAAATCTTCACGTTGTCACTCACGTGACTCCAAAGTAAAATAGTAAGATGAAACGAGAACTTACCAGTTTGAAGTTTGATCTTTATTTTATGAGGAGTTACGATGAGGGATTACGTGCCCTCCGCTTCCAACCCTCTATCATAAAGGTCAGCTGGTAGTTCTAGTTTCTCGAATCTTCCTATATTCAGTTCAACAACTGTTATCTGTGATTACTCGAATCTTCCTACAATCAGTTCAGCAACTGTTTCTGTGATTTCACACTGCTGCTTTGAAGGATGACGCGCATGCGGGCTGGCGGGCTTCTTCACGTAATCCCTCATCGTAACTCCTCATAAAATAAAGATCAAACTTCAAACTGGTAAGTTCTCGTTTAATCTTACTATTATCTACTATTCAGCTATTATCGACCACATTGGAGACCCTCGGACTACCTTTGATCGGACTTTACTGGATTTTACCCTGCACTAAATGTTATTCACGTTATTCCCAGGACAGGGAATAGATCCAATTGCAATAGTCACCAGATTTTGGTGCCATTTTACAGCCGGCCATGAAAATGAATTTGATTTAAAACCATTATTTTTTAATGATTTAGAGGCAGCACGGTGACGCAGCGGTAGAGCTGCTGCCTTACAGCACCAGAGTCCCAGGTTCGATCCTGACTACGGGTGCCGTCTGCACGCGTGACCTATTTATGTTCTCCCCGTGACCTGCGTGGGTTTTCTCCAAGATCTTCGGTTTCCTCCCACACTCCAAAGACGTACGGGTTTGCAGGCTTATTGGCTTGGTATTAATGTAAATTTTCCCTAGTGTGTGTAGGATAATAGTAGGAGGATAGTATTAGTGCCCGGGGATCGCTGGTTGGTGTGGACTCGATGGGCCGAAGTGCCTGTTTTCTAAACTAAATTAAACCATGTAAACCACAGACGTTAAACTTTACTTTAGGGATAGAGCATGGAAACAGGCCCTTTAGCCCAACGAGTCCATCGCCAACCAGCGATCACCCCGTTCACTAGCACTATCCTACACACTCGGGACAATTTACAATTTACAGAAGCCAATTAACCTACTAAACTGTACATTTGTGGTGTGTGGGAGGAAACCGGAGCACCCAGGGAAAACCAACTGGGTTACAGGGAGAACGTACAAACCCCGGACAGACAGCGCCCGTAGTCAGGATCGAACACTGACGTAGCTAGTAGGCCCCACTCGGTCATGACTGACCATGGGTGATGCATCCTAGTTTGCAGGTGATGTGTGGTCGGATGCAAGCCTGGGCGATGTCATATGGAGGACAGGCTGTTGCCCATGCAGCACGTCCCCCCTCTCCACGTCGCTGATCGATCCAAAGGAACAGCAGGGCCGTTACAGTTTGGCACCAGCGCCGTCGCAAGAGCTGCCAGAGCGAGGTTGTAGACAACGACGAACTGCCTTAGGGGCTCCGACTCCGGATTTTCTTGAGGTTTACCCCAGGAGCCTTTTCCATGACTGGATATGGCCACAAGGCAGTGGAGGTTTTAAATCAGAGTTTTCCCTCTCCTAGATGGACTGCCTTCCCAGGCTGACGAGCCCCATCTGCCTGAGACTCGTGGGGGCGGGAGCGTCTACCTTCCCGTGCAAGTCTACCTTCCCGTGCTCACTGCCCACAACTGCCCAAACAAAAAAGAGGAACCTATGTAAACACGACAGTTGTGGCTCACTGGGCGAATACATTGAAAATGTAAGGCAATTTGGCAGACAAATGGTTAGCATTTAAAGGAATAATGCATTTTTTTTTTTTTAAAGGCATTGTTTCACAAAAAACCTCGCTGGAAAAGTGATTCACAAATAGCTGATGAGAAATAAAATTTGAAAGAAGAGGGTGTTATGGATATAACACCATCCATTGATCACCTGTTCACACTAGTTCTCTGTTATCCCACTTTCACATCCACTCCTCAGACACTAGGGACAACTTACAGTGGCCAATTAGCCTCCATACCTGCAAGCCATTGGGATGTGGAAGGAACCCAGAGCATCCGGAGGTGTATAAAATCATGAGAGGAATAGATCGGGTAGATTCACAGAGCACTGACTACGGGTGCTGTCTGTACAGACGTTGTACGTTCTCCCCATATTCTGCGTGGGTTTTCACCGGGTTCTGTGGTTTCCTCCCACACTCCAAAGACTTACAGGTTTGTAGGTTAATTGGCTTTGGTAAAATTGTAATTTGTCCTTAGTGTGTGTAGGATAGTGTTGGTTTGCGGGGGTCGCTGGTCGGCGTGGACTCTGCAGGCCGAAGGGCCTGTTTCCGTGCTGTATCTTTAAACAAAATTAAACTCAAACAATAATTTGAGTAATACTTAGTTCATTCACTTCCTCAATTTCAGTCTGCTTTGGATTATCTAATATATTCGGTAGGTTTTGTGTGTCTTCTTCCATAAAGACAGATGCAAAAGTTATTGTTTAATTCCACTACCATTTCCTTAACTCCCATGCTAAATTCTCTTGACTATCAGTAAAAGGAGCAGATTTGGTCTTTTCATCTTTCCTCCAGAAGCTCCTGCATCTTTTTCACCAGTGTATTCACATATTCTCACCTTCTATCTTGGTTTTTCCTTAATCGATTTCCCTGGACCCACCCCAGCTGAGTTGTAAATACTCCCAAACTTGGTAGGGCTCCTGCCTCACGGCACCAACGACCTGACTTTGATCCTGACCACAAGACCATTGTGCCAAGTTTGCACGTTCACCCTGTGTCATAGAGTGATACAGTGTGGAAACATGCCCTTTAGCCCAACTTGCCCATACCAGCCAACATGTCCCAGCTACACTAGTCCCACCTGCCCGCGTTTGGGCCATATCCTTCCAAACCAGTCCTATCCAAGTAACTGTTACTTAAATGTTTGGATAGTCCCTGCCTCAACTACCTCCTCTGACTACTTGTTCCATACACCCACCACCCTTTGTGTGAAAACGTTACCCTTCAGATTCCTATTAAATCTATTCCCCTTCACTTTAAACCTATGTCCTCTGGTCCTCGATCCACCCACTCTGGGCAAGAGACTCTGTGCATCTGTGCATCTGTCTTCGAAGGAGCTGTTCCCAAACCCTGCTGCGATGCATCCTGATAACACTGTTGGGAAGTTTAAGCCTGTGCTTTATTGTTGGAATAGATCAATGAAAGTGAAATACTCTACCTTCATTTACAATTTGCACTTGTGCTCAGGATTGTTTCTCAAACACCTCGTTACAACATTGAAAAGGCCACATGTCCCATGACCAGCCTCATGTCACTTACTCCACACCATATGATACGATACGATACAATAGAACTTTATTTATCCCAGGAGAGAAATGGATCTGCCAACAGTCATAAAACACAAAATACATGAATCATGAATTTAAAGTGAAGAGTGGAAAGGATTGGGGATGTGCAAAGATTGGGGAGGGGGCTGGTGGGGGGGGGGGGGTGATCAGTCATCAGTCTCATACACCACAACAGAAGGGGGAGTAGTTGTACAGTTTGATAGCCACAGGGAAGAAGGATCTCCTGTGGCGTTCTGTCCTGCATCTTGGTGGAACCAGTCTGTTGCTGAAGGTGCTCCGCAGGTTGACCAGTGTGTCATGGAGGGGGTGAGCTGTGTTGTCCAAGATGCTCTGCAGTTTGAGGAGCATCCTCCCCTCCAAGACCCCTCCCCTCCAGTGAATCCAAATCCGCCCCCAGGACGGAGCCAGCCTTCCTGACGACCTGGCGAGCTTCTTAATTCTGTTGGCGTCCACGACCTTCACCCTGCTGCCCCAGCACACGACAGCAAAGAAGATGGCACTGGCCACCACCGATTAGAACATTTGCAGCATCATATTGCAGACATGGTGTTCTGTCCTGCATCTAGGTGCTCAAACCAAGTTCTGTTAATTGAAAGCCGCCACGTGCCTTCAGTGCTGACCGCTGTACATGATGCTCACTGTGTCTAGTCTGACCCAGAGCCCTGCCCAGCTTGATGTCATGTTCAGCTGACCTCTCCCCCATTGTACGCTGGTGAATATTGTATTGACATTGCTGATCTCTGCATTTTCGTTGAGCAACGAGGTAGGTCTTTTCACTTCTCTCCGGCATGAATTAACAACGAACTCTTCTTGACCTCATCAAAGTTCAATCGTCCCTTTGTAACGTCATTAGCAATTACAACATCAGACACACATATTCATGTACCAATCTCACCAAGGAGCTTAGGGGGTGTTCTTACAGTGTATCTATATACAGGGAGATTCTGTGATTCTGTGGTGGCTGTCTCGCGAAGGTAGCCGGCATCCTCAGGGACCCACACCGCACAGGCCATGCTCTCTTTTCACTTTTGCCCTGGGGAAGAAGGTGTGGGAGCCTGAAAACTGTAACGTCCTGGTTCAGGTGCAACTTCTTCCCTGAATTGGAAGCTTTGTTCTTGGGGACAATTAGGAGTCAAAGGACAAAGGACAAAGAACATTTATTCTCACATACACCAATTGGTGCAGTGAAACTTGAGTTGCCATTGCAGCACACAAATAAAATAAACACACTACAGAGTTTAAGATAAAACATAAAACATCCTCCCCACAACGGGATCAACGTTACCCACTGTGAGGGAAGGCAATAAAAGTTAATTCCTCTTCCTCATGTTCACCCGTGGTCGGGGCCTATTTGAGGCCTCCGCAGTCACCGCCACGGCGGCCCGATGTTTCAGGCCCATTCGCCGGATGATGGAACTCCGGCGTCGGAAGAACACTCTCAGCAGCTTGGAGTTCCGAATCGGCCGCTTCCTACCGGAGACCGCGGCTCCCGAAGTCCACAGGCCGCGCTGGGCGGAGCTCCAACACTGGCGACCTCAGCGAAAGATCCCAGGCCTCTGTGATGCTAAAGTCAGCACCGCCCACGGCTGGAAGCTCCGCAGACCACAGCTCCACGGTGTTAAAGTAGGCCGTCCCAGCACTCCGGAGCTTCAACACGGCGACCTCGGTATGGCATCGGCCGCTCCGCGATGGTACCTCAGTGCTGCGCCGCTGCTGAAGCTGAAGCTCTGGCCGGTCTCCGGCATGAAAGGCCGCGCCAATCCAAATGGTAGGCCGCGAGGAGGGGGGAAGATGCGGCTCGAGGAAAGACGCATCCTTGACCCGGGTAGCGACTGTGAAAAACAGTTTCCCCCTCCCCCCACACACACATTAAAAAACTAAAAGACCTCTGCAACAAAACTTTTGACGGACTAACATTTTTTTTAAAGGATGAAAGTATGAACAGCTGCAGGCGAGGCTGCCACACTCAATGGCGCCACCACTCGTCTGCAAACAGGGACAAGGGGCGGCACGGTGACACAGCGCTAGTGTTGCTGCCCAACAGCACTAGGGACCCGGGTTCGATCCTGACTACAGGTGCTGTCTATATGGAGTTTGTACCTTCTCCCTGTGACCACGTGGATTTTCTCCAGGTGCTCCGGTTTCCTCCCACCCTCCAAACACGTAGGTTAATTGGCAGGTCAACTAACGCGGATTCCAGGCGCAGTTCCAGACCAAGAGTTTGAAGGAGGGTCTCGACCCGAAGCACGGAAACAGGCCCTTCGGCCCACTGAGTCCGCACTGACTCAATAGAGTTAGATAGAGGTCTTGGGGCTAGCGGGAATCAAGGGGTATGTGGAGAAGGCAAGCACGGGTTACTGATTGTGGATGATCAGCCATGATCACAATGAATGGTGGTGCTGGCTCAAAGGGCCGAATGGCCTGTTACACCTAGAAAAATAAGGTCCGAACTGCATAGACTCGAGGCCACTCATAAGCAGGGTAGAGTTGCTGCCTTACAGTGCTAGAGACCCTGGTTCGAACCTGACTACGGGTGCTTGTCTGTACGTAGTTTATATGTTCTCCGCGTAACCGCCTGGGTTTTCTCCAAGATCTTCAGTTTCCTCCCACACTCCAGAGATGTACAGGTTTGTAGGTTAATTGGCTCGGTATAAATGTAGAAATTGTCCCTAGTGTGTGTAGGGTAGTGCTAGCGTGCGGGGATCCTTGGTTGGCCTGGACTCGGTGGGCCGAAGGGCCTGTTTCTGCACTGATTCTCTAAACTAAACTAAACTGAACTGAACACATATATTTCTGTACCAATTTCACCAAGGAGCTGGAGGATGTTCTTGCAGTGTGTCTGTATACAGGGAGATTCTGTGATTCTGTAGTCGCTGCCTCAGAAAGGGAGCAACATTATCAGAGACCCACACCAACCTGGCCACGCTCTCATCTCAATCCTGCCATCGGGAAGAAGGTACAGGAGCCTGAAAAACTGTATCATCCAGGTTCAGTAGCTGCATCTTCCCAACAGCCATCAAGTTGTTAAGAGAGTCAAGAGTCAAGTGTTTTACTATCATATGTCCCAGATAGAACTATGAAATTCTTACTTGCAGCAGCACAACAGAATATGTAAACATAGCACACTGTAAACAATATAATAAACGAGAAAAAAAAGTTCAGTGTGTGTATGTAGATATACATCAAAATACACACTCTCAACTGAAGGAAGGTCGGTGGGCCCTGGGCGGGCCAAAGAAACGCTTCAAGGACAACATCAAGAACGGTTTGAAGAAATTCCACATCACATTGAGCAACTGGGAGCACATTGCACAGGACCGGCGCTCCTGGAGGAAATCCGCGCAGGAAGGAGCTGCACGTCACGAGATGGAACTACGCCGTGTCGCAGAGACATAGGTACAGCACCGTAAGGAGAGAGAGAAGGTGGCTCGACGACTACCAACCACCGCCAGTCTCCACTGCCCACGTTGCACCAAGGTGTGTGGATCGTGGATCAACCTCTACAGACATCTGCAGACCCACAAGTGTACGACCCTATGGAGAGGGGAGGACAGTCATGCTCGTTTCGAATGACCGCCGATGATGATGATATCTAAAACACACACACACACACAAAACATGTGTATATATATACACGTACCCATACGTACACATAAAAAACAGACAAACAATAATAGTGCATTAAAAGTCCTTGTAGTTCAGTGAAGAAGCTGCTCCTGAACACTGCATTCAAGAAAAATAAGCTACGAACATAGACCTGGGCCATTGTGTTTGTTCTTGCACTATCATTGTTTGTGCATTTTGTATGTGTTTACACACATTATACATATGTGTGTGTGTGTGTTTATATATGTATATGTGTGTATATGTACATACATGTGTGTGTGCATATATATATATATATATATATATATATGCATATGTATATATGCTGTATATACGCACACACAAATAGTTTGTGTCTACCACACAAATATATATATATATACAAAATACATATATTCTTGTGCAGATGTATAGGGTTCTGGTGAGACCACATCTGGAGTATTGTGTACAGTTGTGGTCTCCTAATTTGAGGAAGGACATCCTTGTGATTGAGGCAGTGCAGCGTAGGTTCACGAGATTGATCCCTGGGATGGCGGGACTGTCATATGAGGAAAGATTGAAAAGACTAGGCTTGTATTCACTGGAGTTTAGAAGGATGAGGGGAGATCTTGTAGAAACATATAAAATTATAAAAGGACTGGACAAGCTAGATGCAGGAAAAATGTTCCCAATGTTGGGCGAGTCCAGAACCAGGGGCCACAGTCTTAGAATAAAGGGGAGGTCATTTAAGACTCAGGTGAGAAAAAACTTTTTCACCCAGGGAGTTGTGAATTTATGGAATTCCCTGCCACAGAGGGCAGTGGAGGCCAAGTCACTGGATAGATTTAAGAGAGAGTTAGATAGAGCTCTAGGGGCTAGTGGAGTCAAGGGATATGGGGAGAAGGCAGGCACGGGTTATTGATAGGGGCCGATCAGCCATGATCACAATGAATGGCGGTGCTGGCTCGAAGGGCCGAATGGCCTCCTGCACCTATTTTCTATGTTTCTATGTTTCTATTAATGTTTAATGTTTTATGTGTCATTCCTAACTGTCACTGTTTGTCACGTTGTCACTTGCGGGCAGAGCACCAATGCAAATTCCTTGTATGTGAATACTTGGCCAATAAACATATTCATTCGTTCATTCATAAATGTAAATTGCCCGTATGTGTGTGTGGGATAGTTAATGTGCGGGGGATCGCTGGTCGGTGCAGACTCGACCGAAGGGCCTGTTTGCCCGCTGTATCAATAAACTAAACTAAAGTGTCCAAACATGTGACAGCTTCTAATAAAGTTCAGTGGCAGGTAACATGCTCAGGAACTATTTAATTAGTTTATTCAGGCAACAAAAGAAATCAAATCATAAAATGCTCTCCAGGGACCCATCTGTTCTCTCAGGAGAAAGGGAAAGATTCTGCACCACTATTCAGCATTATCCCGGTGACTGAAACAATGCTAATCCTACCAGAAACATCTAAAAACAGATTATCTAGTCATTATCACATTGCTGTTTGTCAGCCACAGCCTTACCTGGCTTGGTGGCATAGTGATTACTCAACTCACACGCCCCAACCCTGTCCATGATCATTTAGAGCTGTGAGTTTAAATCCCAAAAGAGTTTAGGATGCCCAAATGTTTTAAATAATGCCAGTGTAAGTGATGGCGATGAAATTATGAGATCGCTGTAAATACCTAACTGGCTCACTTTAACCCTTTGGTTTCATTCAGTTCATAACGTTTAGGAGACTTTTGGAAGCTACATGGATAGACACAAAAAGCTGGAGTAACTCAGCGGGACCGAACCCGGGTCTCTGGCACTGTAAAAGCCCTGTCCCACGGTACGAGTTCATTCCAAGAGCTCTCCCGAGTTTGCCCTGATTCGAACTCGGACATTTACGGTAATGGCCGCTCGTCGGTACTCGGGGCTCTCGTGGACATTTTTCAACATGTTGAAAAATCTTCACGAGTCTTCCCGTGCTTACCTGCCGTTAGCGAGTCTTCCTGAGTACCTGCCGTTAGCGTTACGAGCCGCTAAGAGTCGTCCCCGAGCTCCGACGTACTCGCTAAGTTCATTCCCCGTGCTTACCACAAGTTTGATTTTTTTTAAACTCGGGAGAGATCTTGGAATGAACTCGTACCGTGGGACAGGGCTTTAAGGCAGCAACTCTACCGCTGCGCCACTGTGTCACACTAGAAAAACTGATCATTTATTTTAGTACTTAACTTAGATTGTGTTCTCTGGAACGCCAAAGGTTGCGGGGAGACCTGATAGAAGTATATAAAACGATGAGAGGCAGAGATAGGGTCACTGCTTCAATCTGGGTGGTCCAGCTTGCTTGCTGGCTTGCATGTGTTGTTGACATCCACGCCAACGTGCTGAATCATAAATGCCCTCAGTTCACGGGCAATTAGGGGTGGGCAGTAAATGCTGACCTTGTCAGTGAGTTCACATCCTGTGAATGAAGAGCGAAAAGAAAACCTTACTGTGTATAAGTTGGCATCTGCATTTCCTGTAGTAAGCCTCAGAAGTGTGTGATCAATAGAGTATACAGTCAATGGAAGGACAATAAGGAATGTTGATGAACAGAGAGACCTCGGGGTCCAAGTTCATTGATCTCTGAAAATCAAGGGATATGGGGAGAGAAAAGGAACGGGGTACTGATTTACGATGATCAGCAATGAGGGAGTGCTGCGTAGGTTCACCAGGTTAAATTCCCAGGATGGCGGGACTGATATGATGAAAGAATTGATCGACTGGGCTTATATTCATTGAAATTTAGAAGGATGAGAGGGGATCTTATAGAAACATATAAAATTCTTAAGGGATTGGACAGGCTGGATGCAGGATAAATGTTTCCGATGTTGGGGGAGACCAGAACCAGGGGGCCACAGTTTAAGAATGAGGGGTGGGCAATTTTGGACTGTGATAAGGAAAAACCTTTTCATCCAAAGGGTTGTGAATCTGTGGAATTCTCTGCCACAGAAGGCAGTGGAGGACAATTCACTGGATGTTTTCAAGAGAGAGTTAGATTTAGCTCTTTGGGCTAACGGAATCAAGGGAAATGTGGAGAAAGCAGGAACACGGTACTGATTTTAAATGATCAGCCATGATCACATTGAATGGCGGTGCTCGCTCGAAGGGCCGAATGGCCTACTCCTGCACCTATTTTGTTATGTTTCTATGTAAAATAGCAACACGGGTTGATAGGGCTGGTGAGGAATGCGTGTGGCCTCAATGGTCAATGGTACTTTATTGTCACATGTACCGAGGTCCGTGAAATTCATTTTTGTATACAGTTCAGGATGAGTATCACTATACATAAGCACTTTAGGTACAGTATAAGTGTATAGCAGCAGCACACTGAGACAGTAATGGTGCAGTTTTCAAGTCCTAGTTGTAAGTGATCATCCTCTTTATATTTCTCAGCTCAACCCATTTAACATCACTGGATGATCCTGTAGTCATGTCAACATGGACTACTGCAGTGACATTCTCCTTAGATAGACACAAAATGCTGGAGTAACTCAGCAGGACAGGCAGCATCTCTGGAGAGAAGGAGTGGGTGACGTTTCGGGTCGAGACCCTTCTTCTCAAGCAACGTCATCTACTCCTTCTCTCCAGAGATGCTGCCCGTCCCGCTGAGTTACTCCAGATTCTTCTGTCTATCTTCGGTTTAAACCAGCATCTGCAGTTCCTTCCCTGCACGTGACATTCTCCTTCATCAGTAAAACAACTCCCACACTCCAAAGACGTAGAGGTTTGGTAAAATTGTAAATTGTTCCGAGTGTGTGTAGGATAGTATTAGTGGACGGGATGATCGCTGGTCGGCGCGGACTCAGTGGGGCCTGTTTCCGCGCAGCATCCCCAAACTAAACTAAACTAATATGTGTTCGCCAAAGCCCATCAAATATAGATGGTCAAAAGATCACCTGTAATCACTCCTCTTTCCACTCTCACTCTCTTATCTCTAATGTATCCCAAAGATCTATTTTATGCCACTTCTATTTTCGCCTGTCAATAAAATCATCTGGAAATGTGAGACCTGGGATCACTTAATATCAGAACACAATCGAATTATGAATAAAAGACCAGACAACACAATTCGTCACTGTGTAAGAAGGAACTGCAGATGCTGGTTTAAACCTGTCCCGCTGAGTTACTCCAGCTTTTTGAGTCTATCTACAATTCCTCGCTGCTCCATCGATGCCGCACTCACTCCTGCCCTCCACTGCTGTCTGTGTGGAGTTTGCGTTTTTTTTCCCAGTGATTGTGTGGGTTTCCCCTCATGGTGCTCCAGTTCCCTCCTACATCTCCGAGACGTGCTGGTTTGCAGTGTACCTGGCCACTGTCAAGGTTTGCCAGTGCGCGGATGAGCAGTGGGAACGTGATGGGAGTTGATGGAATTGTGAGGAAAATAAACGAGATCAGTCGGAGATTAGTGTGGGAATGAAATGCCGATGCTGGTTTGCACCACTGAAAGCTGGAGTAACTCAGCAGGACAGGCAGCATCTCTGGACAGAAGGAATGGGTGACGTTTCTGGTCGAGACCCTTCTTTTAAAGATTAGTGTTCAATGGTTCTTTCATTGTCACAAGTGTGAAATGCTAACACAGTGAAATTCTCTTTAGTTTAATTTAGTTTAGAGATACACTGTGGAAACAGGCCCTTCGGCCCACCAGCGATCCCCGCACACTAATACTATCCTACACACACTAGGAAAAAATTTACCAAGCCAATTAAATTACACACCTGCACGTCTTTGGAGTGTGGGAGGAAACCGGAGTACCTGGAGAAAACCCACGCAGGTTACGGGGAGAACGTACAAACTCTATACAGATGAACACCCGTAGTCAGGATGGAACCCGGGTCTCTGGTGCTGTCAGGCAGCAACTCTACCGCTGCGCCACCATGCCATCCAAATTGGAAAAAGTTCTTGCAAACAGTCCAGTAGAGTATTGGCATACCTACGATCTTCTATGAGCAAGTGTACAGAAATAGTCTACTGAGCCTGCATGCAAGAGGTGCCATGTTTTTTGGCCCCATGTCCAAAGACCACTCTCTGGTTCTGATAAGCGGCGCCTATTCCAGGCAAGTCCCAGGCTGTTGCGGGCCTTCATCCATCTCCTTCCCTGGACATCACGTTCCTCTCCTCGCCCGTCCACGTTTGTTACCTGGGGGCACTTTCCGCAGCGGACGTTCAGTGTGCCAGGCAACCTGCCAGAGTGTAAATGGGTGCAGCATTGGGCTAATTGAATTGAATCCTGTATTGTCACATGTGACAAGTCACAGTGAAATTCTTTGCTTGCACACATTGCCACGGTATGCAAATAGTCGCCCGTAAAGGGCGCTTACAAAGTTACAAATCCCCCCCCCCCCCCCCGCCGGGTCCCCATTGTTCATCGTTCATCCCCCTCCCCCATGGCGTCCCCCCCCCCACGCCGGGTCCTCCTTTGTTCCTTCCCTCGGCAGCAGAGTCGTCACTTCCACGTGTCCGTGCTCGTCCGTCGGTCGGCGCCATCATCGACGGCCGCACTGCACTGCGCCACACCGGCTCAAGGGCCTGTTTCCATGCTGTATAATGCTTTGACTTATGGAGTTTAATCTGAGCAAGTGTGAGGTGCCACACTTTGGGAAGTCGAATCTAAGGGAAAGGTAGATGGTAGAAACAAGGAACTGCAGATGCTGGTTTACAAAAAGAAGACACAAAGTGTCGTGGGTACTATCACCACATTTAAAAACACATTTGGACGGTTACATGGATAGGAAAGATTAAGATGGATATGGGCCAAACGCAGGCTGGTGGGACTAGTGCAGATGGGACACGTTGGTCAGTGTGGGCAAGTTGGGTGAAGGACCTGTTTCCACGCTGAATAACTCTATGACTATGACTCACAAGTGCTGGAGTAATTAAAGGGTCAGGCAGCATCTCTGGAGAACATGGATAGGTGACGTTTCGGGATGGGACCCTTCTTCAGCGCTATGATTAATGGTAACATCCTTAACTGCATTGATGTAGAGAAGGATCTTGGGGTCCATGTCCACAGCTTCCTGCAAGTGACAGCACAAGTAGATATAGTGGTATGAAACATGTCTGCTGTGCTCACCTTCATTGATCGGGGCATAGAATATAAAAATCAGGAAGTTATGAAGCAGCTCTATAGGCCTGTAATTAGACTGCGTATGGATTATTGTGTGTAGCTCTGGTCACTCCAATACAGGAAGGATGTGGCGGCTTTGGAGAGGGTGCAGAAGAGGTTTACCAGAAAGCTGTCTGAATTTGAGGGCGGCATAACGTTGCCGCCTTACAGAGCCAGAGACCCGGGTTCAATCCTGACTAAGAGGGCTGTCTGTACGGAGTTTGTACGTTCTCCCCGTGACCTACATCCCACACTTCCTCCCACACTCGTCTTGCTCCCACACTCCAAAGACGCACAGGCTTGTAGGTTAATTGTCTTGGTAAAATGTGAATTGTCCCTAGTGGGTGTAGGATAGTGTTAATGTGCGGGGATCGCTGGTCGGCGCGGACTCGGTGGGCCGAAAAGCCTGTTTCCACACTGTATCTCTAAACTAAACTAAAGGGTATTAGCTATGAGGAGATGTTTCTCTGGAGCAGCACGCTGGCAGAGCCACTGCCTCACAGTGCCAGAGACCCCGGTTCAATCCTGACCTCGGGAACCGTCTGTGTGGAGGTTGCACCAATCTCCCCGTGCCCACGTGAGTTCCCTCTCTGTGCGTATCCCAACAACGCGCTGGCTTGTAGGTTAATTGTCGTCTGTAAATTGCCTCCAGTGTGCAAGGAGTGAATACGAAAGTGGGATAACATAGAGCTAGTGTGAGTGGGTGATCGATGGTCGGCACGGACTCGGTGGGCCAAAGGGCCAGTTTCCATGCCTAGTTTAGAGGTACGGAGTGGAAACAGGCCCTTCGGCCCATGGAGTTGGCACTGCCCAGCAACCACCCTGTACACTAGCAGTATCCTACACACCATGGACAATTTATAGTTTACCGGACCCAATTAACCTACAAACCTATGCGTATTTGGAGTGTGGGAGGAAACCAGAGCACCCGGAGAGAACCCACGCAGGTGACGGGGAGAACATGCAAGCTCCATACAGACACCACCAGTAGTCAGGATCGAACCTGGATCTCTGGCGCTGTAAGGCAGCAACTCCATTGCTGCGCCACCGTGCCGTTGTATGCTGTATCTCCAAACTAGACTAAAATCTAAACTTTCAGGTCCGATGTATAGACATGAAATACCAACCCAATCGAAAACAAAAAGAAAACAAATGGAGGCTGGTGTTAAGTTTCCTTCTTTAATGCCATCGACATCAAGTAATTTAGATGTTATTTTTGCCGCATTGCTTATGTCCTCAGGGAACACAGAGCCAAATTGCAAATTATTTCTGTATTGGCCTCTAGAGCTTTTGAAGTGGAAACATTTCCATTAGCATTGCGCGTCCATTTAAAACCGTCCTCAGTTCAAAACTGTTGACTTTACACCTCTTTGCATTGAGCCTGACTGGTGCACACAAAGTGGGACTTTGTTCGTCAGTCCGTTCATTCTGTTGCCTCAGGCAGAGAGGGCCGGTGGGAGGTGTAGGCAGAGAGGGGGTCAGTGTCTGAAGGATCAAAAGCGGACTTGCGCCAATTTCGTGAAAAACAAAGGCGGCCTCCTTCGCTGAATGGAGCCTTTATGTTGTCCGTTTTTCAGGCAGCAAATGTATCCCGTCAAGACTTTGACAGATGAAGTGCCCGGAGACTGAGGGTGTTCTGTTAAACGTGACTCATCCTGGCAAAGCCTTCCATTCAGCTCTCAAACGTTAACATGTGATACCCTTCAAAAACCCGCTGAAGTATCTGCTTGTGGAGATCACACATCTATTAGCCTGGCTATCGTGGGAGCAGCAAGGAGAGATTCATGTCTATAGAACTGGGTCAAGCAACGTACTATACGAGAATGTGTTTGATGTACATCTCTGGTAGATGCGACCGCTATTTATACTGTCGAACTACTGTTTTAACTTCTTCACACACAAGGAAACAAGAGGAGGTAGCTGAGGCTGGGACTATTCCAATGTTTAAGAAACATTTAGACAGGTGCAAGGATAGGACAGGTTTAGAGGGATATGGTCCAAGCACTAGTGTAGCTGGGACATTGGCCAGTGTGAGCAGGTTGGGCCGAAGGACTTGTTTCCATGCTTTATCATTCTATAGCTCTATGATGACTTAAGGGCCTGTCCCACTTGGCGACTTTTTCGGTGACTGCCGGCATCATTGACTGACGTATCTGGTCACCGAAAAATTAGCGGCGTGACGCGTCAGTAATGTGGCAGTGACGCGGCGTGATGACGTATGATGCGGCGGTGATGCGGCGTGATGACGTATGATGCGGCGGTGATGCGGCGTGATGACGTATGATGCGGCGGTGATGCGGCGTGATGACGTATGATGCGGTGACGCGGCGTGATGACGTATGATGCGGCGGTGATGCGGCGTGATGACGTATGATGCGGCGGTGACGCGGCGTGATGACGTATGATGATGCGGTGATGCGGCGTTATGACGTATGATGATGCGGTGATGCGGCGTGATGACGTATGATGTGGTGACGCGGCATGATGACGTATGATGTGGTGACGTGGTGTGATGACGTATGATGCGGTGACGCGGTGTGATGACGTATGATGCGGCGGTGATGACGTATGATGTGGTGACGCGGCGGTATGACGCGGCGTGATGACGTATGATGCGGTGTGATGCGGCGTGATGACGTGTGATGCGGTGGTGATGTGGCGTGATGACGTATGATGCGGTATGACGCGGCGTGATGACGTATGATGCGGTGTGATGTGGCGTGATGACGTATGATGCGGTGGTGACGCGGCGTGATGACGTATGATGCGGTATGACGCGGCGTGATGACGTGTGATGCGGTGGTGATGCGGCGTGATGACGTATGATGCGGTGGTGACGCGGCGTGATGACGTATGATGCGGTATGACGCGGCGTGATGACGTGTGATGCGGTGGTGATGCGGCGTGATGACGTATGACGCGGTGTGATGCGGCGTGATGACGTATGATGCGGTGGTGATGCGGCGTGATGACGTGTGATGCGGTGGTGATGCGGCGGTGATGCGGCGGTGATGCGGCGTGATGACGTATGATGCGACGTGATGCGGCGTGATGACGTATGACGCGGCGTGATGACGTGTGACGCGGTGTGATGTGGCGTGATGACGTATGATGTGGTGGTGATGCGGCGTGATGACGTGTGATGCGGTGGTGACGCGGCGGTGATGCGGCGGTGATGCGGCGTGATGACGTATGATGCGACGTGATGCGGCGTGATGACGTATGATGCGACGTGATGCGGCGTGATGACGTATGATGCGGCGGTGATGCGGCGGTGATGCGGCGTGATGACGTTTGATGCGGTGGTGACGCGGCGGTGATGCGGCGTGATGACGTATTGACCCGCGATGTTTTTTCAAGTGTCGCAACATTTTTTTTGTCGCCGCTGGATTTTGAAATATTCAAAATCTTTTGGCGACACTGATATGAAGCCGGCAGCCGCCGAAAAAATCACCAAGTGGGACAGGCCCTTAATTTGCTGCATCTCTCTGCCTTTCGTCTCCACGATAACCAAGTACCATGTATAAATTAGAATATATATTTGTAAATTAATATATATATATATAGTAGATACTGTATATATATGTACATTATGTATAAAGTACAAGTGATAACCAAATAGAATGTATAAATTACAATATCAATATTACTAAAAGTCTGATCTTGACCACATCCTGTTTTTCTGTTTCATGATTTTAGAAAAAACGCTGCCACTTACGGCTGTGATTTTTGGCCATCTTACTCAGAGACCCCTCCGCTGCACAGGACAAGAGGATTTCTCCCATCGATGAAAAATAAAAGAGTTATTAATGTTTTAAAAATGTTGAGATTCTCTCTGCAGCCCCTGCTGGTGGGAGGGGGGAGGGGCCATAAAACCCGGAAGTGTTGTGCCTCATTCAGTCTCTGCAAGATGGTGGTAAGTGAGAGGGTCACGTCTCTCAGTCTGAGCTGTGAATAACACTGAACACATGTCTACTAAACTGTGAGTGTGGTTTTACTAACCTTGAGTGCCCTTAATGTGGTTTGAAAATGAAAATGTGGTTGGTTTGAAGTAAAAGCACTGCAAATGGTTGGTGGGGGTTGGGTTGAAGTAAACATCCTGCAAATGGTTGGTGGGGGTAGGGTTGAAGTAAAAGCATTGCAAATGGTTGGTGGGGATTGATTGAAGTAAAAACACTGCAAATGGTTGGTGGGGGTTGGGTTGAAGTAAAAGCACTGCAAATGGTTGGTGGTCTAAACTTGACAACTTCCTGTTTGCACTGCATATTGATTTTAGATAAAACGCTACCACTTATGGCTGTGATTTTTGGCCATTTTAGTCCCCCTCCGCTCATCAGGTGCAGAGGATTCTTCCCATCAAGGAAAAATAAAACTGTTATTAGTGTTTAAAAAATGTGAGAATCTCTCTCCTGTCAATCATGCCATGAAGGCCACACCTTTTCCGGTGGGAGGGGGGAGGGATTATAAAACCAGGAAGTGTGGGTGTGGCTCAGTCTCTGCATGATGGGGGAGGGAGAGGTCACGACTCTGTCTGAGCTGTGAATCAACTGAACACACTGAATGTCTACTGAACTGTGAGTGTGGTGTTTTGTGTGCTTTTATGGTGGTTTCACTGAGCTTGAAATGGTATGAAACTGCATTTGAATGTGGTGGCCTTGCACCCTGCATGAAATGGTATGAAACTGCATTTGAATTCGGTGGCCTTGCACCTTGCTTGAAGTGGTTGGAAACTGCACTTTAATTTGGTGGCCTTGCACCCTGCTTGAAGTGATAGGAAACTGCACCTGAATTTGGTGGCCTTGCATCCTGCTTGAAGTGGTATGAAACTGCACTTGAATTTGGTGGCCTTGCACCCTGCTAGAAGTGGTAAGAAACTGCACTTGAATTTGGTGGCCTTGCACCCTGCTTGAAATTGTAGGAAAATGGATTTGAATTTGGTGGCCTTGCACCCTGCTTGAAATGGAATTTCAAGGAATAGCCGTGAGTCAACTGCCAGCCCACCAGCCGCGAGTGAGCTGCCAGCACATCAGGCTTGAGGGATTGAGCTGCCACCCCAAGAATCCATTTGGCCCACAATGTCCATACTAGCCCTCTGGAGACCAGTCCCTTCAGCCCACAGCACCCATACGAGCGCTCCAGAAAGCCCCCCCCCCCCCACTGGCCACCAATATTGGAATAGGTGGAGAGGTGGAATATTGCGTTGGGGTCCAGCCCTCCCGTGTGAACCTGGGACCCAATGGGTCCCACTTAGTCTAGTATATTTATATATATATATATATAAATGTATATATGTACCATATGTATGAAGTGTAAGTGGTAACTAGGTAGCAGAGTTTAGACTTTAGATTAGAGTTTAAAGTTTAATTTTTTTAAATATTTTAATTTTATTAGAAGTAAGTACCGTAATGTGGCACCAAGGTGCCTAATATATATTGGCATGTTACATTTGATGTACAGCTTCGTATTTTTTTTTTTTTTAATCATAAAAGAGAGAAAGAGAGAATAGGTAATAAAAATAGAAAAATGTGTGATGTATGGTGTGTGAAAAGGAAAAGGGGGGAAAGAGTGAAAGTTTTTAAAAAAAAAAGGGAGAGAGAAAGAGAAAGATTAGAAAGTAGGAGATTATAGGAGATAGTTATTTGTATTCTTGACCATCCTTCACCCAGTCCTGAAACAGTTGGTTTCTATGATTTTGTAGCACCATATGCTTCCAAGAAGTCAATAAATGGAGACCTACTCATTAAGAATTGGTCTGGTTTGTCTGTTAGGAGGAATCGCATTTCTTCAAGATGTGCGGTGTCCAACATGTTTGAAATGTTAGTCTAGTATATTTATGTATATATGTACCATATGTATGAAGTGTAAGTGATAACTAGGTAGCAGAGTTTAGACTTTAGATTAGAGATTAAAGTTTAGAGATACAGCGTGGAAACAAGCCTTTCAGCTCACTGAGTCCGTGCCAACCAGCGATCCCCGCACACCAACACTATGCTACACACACGCGGGACAATTTACAATTATACCAAGGCAATTAGCCTAGAACCCTGTACATCTTTGGATTGTGGGTGGAAACCGGAGATCCCGGAGAAAACCCATGAAGGTCACGGTGAGAAAGTACAAACTCCGTACAGACAGCACCCGTACTCAGGATCGAACCCGGGTCACCGACGCTCTAAGACAGCAACTCTACCGCTGCGCTACCATGCCGCCTGGAGTGGAAAATGGGAGTATTTTGTTAGTGTTTTATTGTTCCCTAGTAGCCTCCCCGGAGCAATTTAAATCCAACCGGACACGTTTCACATATAGCCTGTAGCTTTCTCGGGAATCGTTTAAGAAACATTTAGACAGGCACATGAATAGGACAGGTTTATAGTGATATGGGCCAAACGCAGGCAGGTAGGACTAGTGTAGAATGGACATGATGGTCGGCTTGGGCAAGTTGGGCCGAAGGGCCTGTTTCCATGCTGTATGACCTTGAATCTACGATTCTATGAAACGCAGCAGCCAAATTGTGTACAGTAAAGTCCCACGGACAATGATGATAAAGATATGGGGCAGGCTTGGGCAAATGGTACGAGCCTCGATGCGGCATGTTGGTCAGCATGGGCAAGGTAGGCCGGAGGGTCTGTTTCTGTGTTGTCAGGAGGCGCTGTCCTGAATGGCTGCCTGTCCTGCAGCTGTCCGTCTTTTTCCCTTCTTTTTTTTAAATTATTTTTGGTACGTTTAGTGTGTAGTCAGGGGGCCTAATCTTTTTATGTGTGGGGGGTGGTGGAGGGGAAGGGGGAAACTGCTTTTCGAGTCCCTACCTGGTCGGAGGGGTTGCCTTCCTCCGAGCAGCGCTTTCGACCTGTCCTTGCGGCCTACCAGCAGGTCCTGGAGCGGCGTTTCCCTGGGGGACCTGGCCAGAACACCGGCTTTGGCGGCGGCGCAGAACATCGGCTTTGGCGGCGGTGCAGCGCTGGAGCGCTGTCGTGGAGCGGGCGATGCCTTTCCTGGGTCGCCGCGCTGGGACTCCAGTATGCTGGGACCTCCGATGAGAACATCGTGGAGCAGCGGTTCTGTGGAGCGGCCAGCTGCGATGCTGAATGTTACATCTCGGAGCCTGGGCGATAATATCGGGCGCCGTGGCGGGACTGTGGAGGCCTCAGTGGGCCCGACTCTGGGTGGACAAGAGGATGGGGACTGGACTTTGTGCCTTCCCCCACAGTGGGAACCATTGTGGGGGGATGTTTTTGTGTTGAACTTCTTTTTGAACACTATGTTGTATTTTATTAGTGTGCTGCAAGGACATCTGAATTTCCCCTGAATAAGGGGATTAATAAAGTCTTATCTTATCTTATCTTATCTTATCTTATCTTAACAGGGTGACTCCAAGTAGAGACACTCCCCGCCTCTTACGCAATATGTGACTTACGTAAATTTGCACTTGCGTGTATAAGATCATGAGAGGAGTAGATCGGTGTACAAGATAATGAGAGGAATAGGGAGGGTAAATGCACAGAGTCTTTTATCCAGAGCAGGGGAATCGAGAACCAGAGGACATGGGTTTAAGGTGAGGGAGGAAAGATTAAAGATTTAATAGGAACCCGAGGGGCAAAGCTTTTACACAAAGGGTGGCGGGAGAACCTGTAACAATAAACTGGCTTGATTTGCTTTGAAACAATGAACCAGACTGAAACAAGTCTGATGAAGGATCTCGACCCGAAACGTTACCTATTCCTTCGCTCCATAGATGCTGCCTCACCCGCTGAGTTTCTCCAGCATTTTTGTCTACCTTCGAATTTTCCAGCATCTGCAGTTCTTTCTTAAACAAGACTGGAACAAGTAATCTGGCGTAAAAAAACGTAAAGACTCAGCATGTTTAAGTCCTTGCAAACAACCTAGGCAGGGTCAAGGAAAGAGAATTCACGTCGCGGCCCTGTTTTCACCAGTCTTTCAGCCACCATGCACAAAAAGCACAAGAAGCGACAAGACAGACTCCGTTGTATGCAGATGATGAGAAGTGTGTTCAGCTCTGGATGAACAACTTCTAATCTTGTGTGTGGACTCGACAAGAAGAAGAATACACCAGGCAGGCTAGGACTTTAGGGTGGCGTAGGATGAGGGTTGATCTTATGGAGGTGTATAAGATTGTGAGGGAATAGTCAGGGTAAATGCACAGTATTTTACCCAGAGTGGGGGAATCAAGAACCAGAGGACAGAGGTTTAAGGTGAAGGGGGAAATATTTAATAGGAACCTGAGGGGGCAACTTATTCACGCAAAGGTGATGGGTGCTGGGTGTATAGAACAAGCTGCCGGAGGAGTTAGGTGAGGCTGCTACTATCGCAATGTTCAAGAAATGTTTCGGCGGGTACATGGATAGGACAGGTTTAGCGGGATATGGGCCAAACGCAGACAGGTGGGACTAGTGTAGATGTGACATGTTGGTCGGTGTGGACAACTTGGGCCAAAGGGCCTGTTTCAACACTGTCCGTCCCTGAGACCTAGTTTGCAATGAGCTCTGTCAGATGATGAGGCTGACCCTTGAGTAGATACCAAGCTTAATGAGATCCTCAGACAAAGGCTGAAGGCAAAGACGTTCGAGTAGGATTAGGACGGAGCATTAAAGAATGAAGTCGAAATGAACGCCCAAGTCTTGCTTCTCCTACACTCAGGAGAAAGCTTCAATGTTCAGTCAGTCAGTTTAGCTTCTTGTCACATGTACCGAGGTACAGTGAAAAGCTTTGTGTTGAGTGAGAGCCAGTCAGCGGAAAGACCATACATGATTGCAATTGAAGTAAGTCACAAAAAGCTGGAGTAACTCAGCGTGACAGGCAGAGAAGGAATGGGTGACGTTTCGGGGCGAGACTGAAAGTCACGGGAAAGGGAAACAAGATATAGACGATGATATGGAGAGATAAAGAATGATGAATGAAAAGTAAAGATGATAAAGGAAACAGGCCTTTGTTAGCTTTTCATTGGGTGAAAATGAGAAGCGGGTGTGACTTGGTTATAGAGAGAGAGGGAATGCCGGGGTTACTTGAAGTTAGAGAAATCAAAATTAATACCACTAGGCTGAAAGCTGTGCAAGCGAAATATGAGATGCTGTTCCTCCAATTAGTGTTTAGCTTCACTCTGACAATGGAGAAGACCGAGGACAGAATGGTCAGTGTGGGACTGGGAAGGAGAATTAAAGTGTTTAGCAACCGGGAGATCAGGTTGGTTCACATGGGCTGAGTGAAGGTGTTCCACGAAACGATCGCCCAGTCTACGCTTGATTTCGCCAATGTATAACAACAACAGAGACACCTACATGAGAATGCTGTTCATCGACTTTAGCTCAGCATTCAACACCATTATCCCCTCCAAACTGAGCACCAAACTCAACGACCTGGGCATCGACCCCTCCATCTGCAACTGGATATTGGACTTTCTAACCAACAGACCCCAGTCTATTAGGTTAGACAATGTCACCTCCTCAACCCTCACCCTGAAGGTTCCACAAGGCTGTGTGCTGAGCCCTCTCCTCTACTCCCTCTTCACCTACGACTGCACACCTGTACATGGTACTAACACCACCATCAAGTATGCAGATGATACAATGGTGATTGGCCTCATCAGCGACAACGATGAGTCGGCCTATAGGGAGGAGGTCCAGCTCCTAGCAGCATGGTGCGCTGACAACAACCTCGCCCTTAACACCAAGAAGACCAAGGAGCTCATTGTGGACTACAGAAGGTCTAGGGATGGCACGCACATCCCCATCCACATTAACGGGACGGAGGTGGAGAGTGTTTCCAGCTTCAGGTTTCTGGGGGTCAACATCTCTGATGACCTCTCTTGGACCCACAATACCTCAACTCTGGTCAAGAAGGCTCACCAGCGTCTCTTCTTCCTGAGGAGACTAAAAAAGGTCCATCTGTCTCCTCAGATTCTGGTGAACTTCTACCGCTGCACCATCGAGAGCACCCTTACCAACTGTATCACAGTATGGTATGGCAACTGCTCTGTCTCCGACCGGAAAGCACTGCAGAGGGTGGTGAAAACCGCCCAACGCATCACCGGTTCCTCACTCCCCTCCATTGAGCCTGCGGTTGTTACCCTACTTAATTCTACACCTTGGTGATTGCCAGTCATCCCCCTCCCCCCCCCCCCCGGACACTCCTTCCCCCAGTGACTGATCTCCCTCCCCAGAAATTGCACTACTGCTACTGTATATACATATATATATATATATTTACTGTTCCATTATTCTGTGTTCGCTGTTCTGGGTGAGATGCCAACTGCATTTCGTTGTCTCTGTACTTGTACACTGCACAATGACAATAAAGTTTTGAATCTGAATCTGAATCTGTATAAGAGTCCACATCTTGAACATCGGATACAGTAGATGAGGTTGGAGGAGGTGCCAGTGAACCTCTGTCTAACCTGAAAGGACTGGCGGGGTCCCTGGACAGAGTCGAGGGAGGAGCTATAGCGACAGGTGTTGCATCTTCTGCGGTTGCAGGGGAAGGTACCTGGGGAGGGGGGTGGTTTGGGTGGGAAGGGATGAGTTAACCAGGGAGTTGCGGAGGGAACGGTCTCTGGGGAAGGCGGAAAGGGGTGGAGATGGAAAGATGTGACTAGTGTTTGGATCCCATTGGAGGTGGCGAAAAGTTCGGAGGATTATGTGGTGTATGTGATGGCTGATGGTCAGGACTAGGAGGATTTTGTCTCTGTTGCGACTGGGGGGAGGAGGAGCAAGAGCGGAGCTGCGGGGTACCGAGGAGACACGAGTGAGGGCCTCATCTATGATGGGAGAGGGAAACCCTCTTTCCCTAAAGAATGAGGATATCTCGGATGTTCTAGTGTGGAACACCTCATCTTGGGTGCAGATACGGCGTAGAAGGAGGAATTGGGAGTAGGGCATAGAGGCAGGGTGGGAAGAAGTGTTGCTCAAGTTGATTATTAAAGATGTTATAGCAACGCATTTGGAAAGCAGTGACGGGATTGGTCAAAGTCAGCATGGATTTATGAAGGGGAAATCAATGCTTCACTAATCGTTTGGAATTTTTTGAGGATGTAACAAGTAGAATGGATAAGGGAGAGCCAGTGGATGTGGTGTATCTGGACTTGCAAAAAGCCTTTGGCAAGGTCCCACAAAAGAGATTAGTGTGCAAAACTAGAGCACATGGTATTGGGGGTATGGTATTGACATGGATAGAGAACTGGTTGGCTGACAGGAAGCAAATTAACGGGTCCTTTTCAGAAAGGCCGGCAGTGACTAGTGGGGTGCCGCAAGGCTCGGTGCAGGGACCCCAGTTGTTTACAATATATATTAACGATTTAGGCGAGGGAATTCAATGTAACATCTCTAAGTTTGCGGATGACACAAAACTGGGTGGCAGTGTGAGCTACGAGGAGGATGCTATGAGGCTGCAGGGTGACTTGGATAGGTTGGTTGAGTGGGCAGATGCATGGCAGATGCAAAATAATGTGGATAAATGTGAGGTTATCCAATTTGGTGGCAAGAACAGGAAGGCAGATTATTATATGAATGGCATCAGATGAGGAGAAGTAGAGGTGCAACGAGACCTGGGTGTGCTTGTACACCAGTCACAGAAAGTAAGCATGCAGGTACAGCAGGCAGTGAAGAAAGCCAATGGCATGTTGGCCTTCATTGCGAGAAGATTTGAGTTTAGGAGCAAGGAGGTCCTACTGTAGTTGTACAGGGCCCTGGTGAGACCACATCTGGAGTATTGTGTGCAATTTTGTTCACCTAATTGGAGGAAGGACATTATTGCTATTGAGGGAGTACAGCGTAAGTTCACCAGGTTAATTCCCGGGATGGCGGGACTGACATATGATGAAAGAAAGGTTTGAATGGGCTTGTATTCCCTGGAATTTAGAAGGATGAGAGGGGTTCTTAAAGAAACATATAAAATTCTTAAAGGATTGGACACGCTAGAGGCAGGAAACATGTTTCCGATGTTGGGGGAGTCCAGAACCAGGGGCCACAGTTTAAGAATAAGGAGTAAGCCATTTAGAAAGGAGACGAGGAATCACTTTTTCACACAGAGATTTGTGAGTCTGTGGAATTCTCTGCCTCAGATGGCGGTGGAGGCCGGTTCTCTGGATACTTTCAAGAGAGAGCTAGATAGGGCTCTTAAAGATAGCGGAGTCAGGAGATAGGGGGAGAAGGCAGGAACGGGGTACTGATTGTGGATGATCAGCCATGATCACATTGAATGGCGGTGCTGGCAGAAGGGTAGAACGGCCTACTCCTGCACCTATTGTCTATTGATTCAACGACTCAAGATATCTCTTAAAACTTGGATTGGGTAGAAGTTTAGGAAACTATGAGTGACATAGGGATGTGGAATATGTGCTGGAAGATAAGATTTGGTCATGGAGTGGGACACGACCTTGCACGTTCAAACGCACCCTGATTATCCCTAATCAGCACTTGTCCATCTAAATGCCTGTATATCCTATCCCTCAGAATACCCTCTAGTAACTTACCAGCTACAGATGTTAAGCTCACTGGCCTATAGTTCCCAGCATTTTCCCTGCAGCCCTTCATGAATAGAGGCACAATGTTTGGCAGATGCAGTATAATGTGGATAAATGTGAGGTTATCCACTTTGGTGGCAAAAACGGGAAGTCAGACTATTATCTAAATGGTGGCCGATTAGGAAATGGGGAGATGCAGCGAGACCTGGGTGTCATGGTACACCAGTCATTGAAAGTAGGCATGCAGGTGCAGCAGGCAGTGAAGAAAGCGAATGGTATGTTGGCTTTCATAGCAAGAGGATTTGAGTATAGGAGCAGGGAGGTTCTACTGCAGTTGTACAGGGTCTTGGTGAGACCACACCTGGAGTATTGCGTACAGTTTTGGTCTCCAAATCTGAGGAAGGACATTATAGCCATAGAGGGAGTGCAGAGAAGGTTCACCAGACTGATTCCTGGGATGTCAGGACTTTCATATGAAGAAAGACTGGATAGACTTGGCTTATACTCGCTAGAATTTAGGAGATTGAGAGGGGCTTATAGAAACGTACAAAATTCTTATGGGGTTGGACAGGCTAGATGCAGGAAGATTGTTCCCGATGTTGGGGAAGTCCAGGACAAGGGGTCACAGTTTAGGATAAGGGGGAAATCATTTAAGACCGAGATGAGGAAAAACTTTTTCACACAGAGAGTGGTGAATCTCTGGAACTCTCTGCCACAGAGGGTAGTTGAGGCCAGTTCATTGGCTATATTTAAGAGGGAGTTAGATGTGGCCCTTGTGGCTAAAGGGATCAGGGGGTATGGAGAGAAGGCAGGTACGGGATACTGAGTTGGATGATCAGCCATGATCATATTGAATGGCGGTGCAGGCTCGAAGGGCCGAATGGCCTATTCCTGCACCTATTTTCTATGTATCTATGTATCTAGGACATCCTCCAGTCTTCCGGCAGCTCTCCTGTATTTTCAACCAGGGCTCCCGTAATTTACTCTCTGAATTCATGGCCTTGGCAAGTTGGTCTTGGTGTTATGATCGGCACAGACATTGTGGGCTGAAGGGCCTGTTCCAGTGCTGTTCTATTTCCTATGTTCTATGTTTATATTCTGTGTTGTATGTTTTAATCCTGAATCGTTGAGCTGCCTGTGGCTTTTAAGAGCTTGCATTTTATTTCCAATTCTCCCCAATAACAGCAGGGTGCCTCAGTGGTGCAGCGGTGGTGCTGATGCCTCATCGTGCCAGAGACCTGGGTTCGATCCTGACTCGGGGAGCTGTCTGTGCCGAGTTTGTACATTCTCCCTCTGACCACACGGGTTTTCTCCGGGTGCTCCGGTTTCCCCCCACACTCCAAAGACGTGCAGGTTTGTAGGTTCACAAGTTCACAAGTTATAGGAGTAGAATTAGGAACATTCGGCGTATCAAGTCTACTCCTCCGTTCAATCATGGCTGATTTCTGCCTCCTAATCCCATTTTCCTGCCTTCTCCGCATAACCCTTGACACACATTCTAATCAAGAATTTGTCTACCTCTGCCTTAAAAATATCCACTGACTTGGCCTCCACAGACCTCTGTGGTAATGAGTTCCGCAGATTAACTACCCTCTGACTAAATAAGTTCCTCCTCACCTCCTTTTTAAAGGAGGTTAAATGGCTTCTCCAAATTCCCCCTAGTGTGTAGGATGCTAATGTGGGATAACATAGAACTAGTGTACAGGGTGGGCCGAAGGGCCTGTTTCCTCGCTCTATCTCTAAAACTAAAAAAATAATTTGTGGAATGGGAGGAGAGGGATTGGGTGGGCCAGTGTTCACGTTTGTTGTCCATGAATATTTAAATAACACTTTAGACTTTAGACTTTAGAGATACAGTGTGGAAACAGGTCCTTCGGCCCACCGAGTCCATGACGACCAGCGATCACCCCGTACATGAACACTATCCTACACACCCGGGACAATTTACAATTTAAAGAAGTCAACTAACCTAAATCCTGTACGTCTTTGGAAGGATGGGAGGAAACCGGGGCACCCAGAGAAAACCCACGTGGTCACATGGAGAACATACAAACTCCGTACAGACAGCACCCGTAGTCAGGATCAAGCCCAGGTCTCTGGTGCTGTAAGGCAGCAAGTCTTCCGCTGCGCCACAGTGCCGCCTAATCTATTTAAAAAAATTATATTTGTCAGAAGCGTTCTACACATATATTCATAGCCTAAATGAAAATAAACCCCCAAAAAATGAAAATGACCAATGCAATGAAGGAATTACAAACATCAGACACTGCTGCCTGAAAACACAATTTTAATAATTTGAAATATATCCTATGTTATTTAATTAGTACAAACACTTCATACAATTTTTATTTGAACAAAATCCCCTCAAACAGAAACATAAAACAGGAATGGTATTGAGAGCGGGAGAATTAATGTGCATAGTCTTTGTAAAAGAAGATGATTACAAATTACAATTTTAAAGAGGCAGATGACTCTCTCCCTCCCCCTCTCCCCCTCTCCCTCCCACCCCAGTCATCTTGCTAATTTCACTGCTCTTATCCCTTTGGTTATTGGCTCCTCCACAGCCAACAATGGACCATTGTGGGCTCCTTGGCCATCGGTACAGCCTCTGATTTTTTCTGTACCTTTTCATATGCCTAGTTTCCCTCTCCCCCTAACTCTCAGTCTGAAGAAGGGTCTCATCTAAGCTAGTCCCATTTTCCCATTTTTGGTCCTGAACCTTTCTTATCCATGTAGCTGCCCATATTGTGGAAATGAAGAACTGCAGATGCTGCTTAATATGCAAACAGACTCAAAGTGCTGGAGTAGTTCAGCATGTCAGGAAAGGTTCAAAGGTTCAAATTTATTTGTCATATGCACCATAAGGTGCAGTGAAATGTAATTTACCATGCAGCATTACAATTAAAAAAGGACACAATACACAACATCATTCAACACAGACATCCACCATAACATTCTCCACTGTGGTGGAAGGCAATACAGTTCAGACAGTCCTCCTCCTCCTCCTCCCTTGTTCACCCGTGGTCGGGGCCCTGACTCTCGTAGTCCCCACTACGGACGGCCCGATGTTCAAGCCCTCTGGTCGGGATGGACGGAACGCCGACGTCGGGACAGGTCGAGCACACCCCGCGGCCCGGAGCTCCCAAATCGGCCACCTCCTTACCGGGGACCGCGGCTTCCAGATCACTGGCGAACAAGGATTGGTGACGAATCGGATTGAGACCCATCTTCAGACTCTTAGAAACATAGAAACATAGAAAATAGGTACAGGAATAGGCCATTCGGCCCTTCGAGCCAGCACGGCTGCTCGTTCCATACACCCGCCACCCTTTGTGTAAAAAACCTACCCCTCGGGTTCCAGTTAAATCTTTTTCCCCCCTTCACTTTAAACCTATGTCCCCTTGTTCTCGATCCCCCCATTGATCAGTCAGAAATCTGTCTGCAAGTTATCCAATTCTTTTGAATTAAATGCCTTCCTCAGATTTCTGCTCAAGCTCATTTGAATTTCAATAAACCTCAAATTGAACCAAAGGGCAGAGTTCTTTGATATATATTTGAAAGTATTAACTGGGTTCAGCTCTATTAGTGTAGGTGGAAATGAGTTATCATAATGAATATACATTCGGTGTCTCGGCTACAATCCCGGGGTGACCCAGCATCATAGCTTTATAAAATGATACAATCCCATTTATTAGATTTGTTTGTGTGTACCAATCAGCTTTAAAGTAAATGAATATTCAAAAACCTTTTAAATTGCCTTTAATTCTCTCACACCTAATAAAAATTGCCTTGTTAATTTTAGGAGCATTCTTAAAGGCTCAGGAATGATCTAATTAACGGTAATTAGTTCAATGACGGTGAGTTGTTTTGTTTATATTAAGGGGCTGCACGGTGGCTCGGCGGTAAAGCTGCTGCCTTACAGCGCCAGGGACCCGGATTCGATCCCGACTACGGGTGCTGCCTGTATGGAGTTTGTACGCTCTCCCCGTGACCTGCATGGGTTTTCTCCGGGATCTTCGGTTTCTTCCCACACTCAAAAGACGTACAGGTTTGTAGGTTAATTGGCTGGGTTAAAAATGTAAAAAGATTGTCCCTAGGGTGTGTTAGTGTGCGGGGATCGCTGGTCGGCATGGACTCGGTGGGCCGAAGGGCCTGTTTTGGCGATGAATCTCTAAGCTAAACTAAACTAAAACTAAACATTCTTAACGGCTCAGGAATGATCTAATTAATGGTAATTAATTCAATGAGGGTGTGTCATTTTATTTATTTATTTATTCTTTTTTACAGGTTTCTGGTCATCGCTAGTAAGGCCAGTCATTAGTACTCCTACCTAATTGGTGAGGCTGCATCTCCTATTCCTTTTCTCCACAGATGCTGCCTGACTCGCTGAGTTAATCCAGCATTTTGGGTGTATGGAACAAACTATCAGAGAAGGTACACAAAAATGCTGGAGAAACTCAGCGGGTGCAGCAGCATCTATGGAGCGAAGGAAATAGGCAACGTTTCGGGCCGAAACCCTTCTTCAGACTGATGGAAGGTGGGGAGAAGAAAGGGAAAAGGCGGAGGAGGAGCCCGGGGGCTGAGGGATGGGAGGAGACAGCCCGAGGGCTGAGGAAGGGGAGGAGACAGCAAGGGCTAACAGAATAGGGAGAATTCAATGTTCATGCCCCCAGGATGCAGACTCCCCAAGCGGAATATAAGGTGCTGTATCAGAGAAGGTAGTTGAGGCTGGGACTATCCTATAATTTAAGAAACAGTTAGACAGGTGAATGGATAGGAGTGGTTTGGAGGGATATGGACGAAGTGGCGACAAGTGGGACTAGTATAGCTGGGACATTGTTGGCCTGTGTGGGTGAGTTGGGCCGAAGGGCCTGTTTCCACACTGTGTCACTCTATAACCATATAACCAGATAACCATAACAGCACGGAAACAGGCCATCTCGGCCCTTCAAGTCCGTGCCGAACTGGTTCGATTTTATCCTTTAAAAATAGATTGGATGGGTATATGGACGGGAAAGGAATGGAGGGTTATGGTCTGAGTGCAGGTAGATGGGACTAGGGGGAAGTATTTTTTTTTTTTTTAATTTAAAAAAGGTTCGGCACGGACTTGAAGGGCCGAGATATAACCATATAACCATATAACCATAACAGCACGGAAACAGGCCATCTCGGCCCTTCAAGTCCGTGCCGAACATTTAATTTTTTTTTTTTTTTTTAATTAAAAATAAATACTTCCCCCTAGTCCCATCTACCTGCACTCAGACCATAACCCTCCATTCCTTTCCCGTCCATATACCCATCCAATCTATTTTTAAAGGATAACATCGAACCTGCCTCCACCACTTCCACTGGAAGCTCATTCCACACAGCTACCACTCTCTGAGTAAAGAAGTTCCCCCTAATGTTCCCCCTAAACTTCTGTCCCTTAATTCTCAAGTCATGTCCCCTTGTTTGAATCTTCCCTACTCTCAATGGGAAAAGCTTATCCACGTCCACTCTGTCTAACCCGCTCATAATTTTAAAGACCTCTATCAAGTCCCCTCTTAACCTTCTGCGCTCCAAAGAATAAAGACCTAACTTGTTCAACCTTTCTCTGTAACTTAGTTGCTGAGACCCAGGCAACATTCTAGTAAATCTCCTCTGTACTCTCTCTATTTTGTTGACATCCTTCCTATAATTAGGCGACCAAAATTATACTCCATACTCCAGAATTGGCCTCACCAATGCCTTGGACAATTTTAACATTACATCCCAGCTTCTATATTCAATGCTCTGATTTATAAAGGCCAGCACACCAAAAGCTTTCTTTACCACCCTATCTACATGAGATTCCACCTTCAGGGAACTATGCACAGTTATTCCTAGATCCCTCTGTTCAACTGCATTCCTCAATTCGCTACCATTTACCGTGTACGTCCTATTTTGATTTGTCCTGCCGAGATGTAGCACCTCACATTTGTCAGCATTAAACTCCATCTGCCATCTTTCAGCCCACTCTTCCAAATGGCCTAAATCTCTCTGTAGACTTTGAAAATCTACTTCATTATCCACAACACCACCTATCTTAGTATCATCTGCATACTTACTAATCCAATTTTCCACACCATCATCCAGATCATTGATGTACATGACAAACAACAGTGGACCCAACACAGACCCCTGAGGCACCCCACTAGTCACCGGCCTCCAACCTGACAAACAGCCATCCACCATTACTCTCTGGCATCTCCCATTCAGCCACTGTTGAATCCATCTTGCTACTCCACCATTAATACCCAACAATTGAATCTTCTTAACCAACCTTCCATGAGGAACCTTGTCAAAGGCCTTACTGAAGTCCATATAGACAACATCCACTGCTTTACCCTCATCAATTTCCTTAGTAACCTCTTCGAAAAATTCAAGAAGATTAGTCAAGCATGACCTTCCAGGCACAAATCCATGTTGACTGTTCCTAATCAGACCCTGCTTATCCAGATGCTTATATATATTATCTTTAAGTATCCTTTCCATTAATTTGCCCACCACTGACGTCAAACTAACAGGTCTATAATTGCTAGGTTTACTCTTCGAACCCTTTTTAAACAACGGAACAACATGCGCAGTACGCCAATCCTCCGGCACTATTCCCGTTTCTAATGACATTTGAAATATTTCTGTCATAGCCCCTGCTATTTCTACACTAACTTCCCTCAATGTCCTAGGGAATATCCTGTCAGGACCTGGAGACTTATCCGTTTTCATATTTTTCAAAAGTGTCCGCACCTCCTCTTCTTTGAATCTCACAGTTTCCATTGCTACTCTGCTCGTTTCCCTTACCTCACATAATTCCATATCCTTCTTACATAGAAAATAGGTGCAGGAGTAGGCCATTCGGCCCTTCGAGCCTGCACCGCCATTCAATATGATCATGGCTGATCATCCAACTCAGTATCCCGTACCGGCCTTCTCTCCATACCCCCTGATCCCCTTAGCCACAAGGGCCACATCTAACTCCCTCTTAAATATAGCCAATGAACTGGCCTCAACTACCCTCTGTGGCAGAGAATTCTCCTTCGTGAATACCGAAGAAAAGAAATTGTTCAATATCTCCCCCATCTCTTTTGGCTCTGCAGATAGCTGTCCACTCTGACTCTCTAATGGACCGATTTTATTCCTTGTTATCCTTTTGCTATTAATATAGCTGTAGAAACCCTTTGGATTTACTTTCACCTTACTTGCCAAAGCAACCTCATATCTTCTTTTAGCTTTTCTAATATCTTTCTTAATATTCTTTTTACATTCTTTATACTCCTCAAGCACCTCATTTACTCCATGCTGCCTATAATTATTGTAGATCTCTCTCTTTTTCCGAACCAAGTGTCCAATTTCCCTTGAAAACCATGGCTCTTTCCATTTTTTACTATTTCCTTTCAACCGAACAGGGACATAAAGATTCTGTACTCTTAAAATTTCACCCTTAAATGTCCTCCATTTTTCTTCTACATCCTTCCCATAAAACAACATGTCCCAATTCACTCCTTTTAAATCCTTTCGCATCTCCTCAAAGTTAGCCTTTCTCCAAACAAAAATCTCAACCCTAGGTCCAGTTCTGACCCTCTCCATAATTATATTGAAACTAATGGTATTGTGATCACTGGACCCGAAGTGCTCCCCGACGCATACCTCCGCCACCTGCCCTGTCTCATTTCCTAACAGGAGGTCCAGCACTGCCCCTTCTCTAGTAGGTACCTCTATGTATTGCTGCAAAAAACTATCTTGCACACATTTTACAAACTCCAAACCATCCAGCCCTTTTACAGAATGTGTTTCCCAGTCTATGTGTGGAAAATTGAAATCTCCCACAATCACTACCTTGTGTTTACTACTAATACCTGCTATCTCCTTACATATTTGCTCTTCCAATTCTCGCTCCCCATTTGGCGGTCTATAATACACCCCTATAAGTGTTGCTACACCTTTCCCATTTCTCAGTTCCACCCAAATTGCCTCCCTAGACGAGCCCTCTAATCTATCCTGCCAAAGCACTACTGTAATATCTTCCTTGACAAGCAATGCAACACCCCCACCTCTTGCCCCTCCAATTCTATCACCCCTGAAGCAACGAAATCCTGGAATATTTATTTGCCAATCACAGCCCTCCTGCAACCATGTTTCACTGATCGCCACAACATCATACTTCCAGGTGTCAATCCAGGCTCTAAGCTCATCCACCTTTCTTACAATGCTCCTAGCAATAAAATATACACATTTAAGAAACCCACCACCACTTATTCTCTGTTTATTATCTTTTTCTTCTTTCTCCCCTACATTTTGGGTCCGAGTGCTTCCCTTCTCTGCCTCCTGCCTCCCACATTTTCCACTAGCTTTCTCTATTTGAGTCCCTCCCCCCAACCGTTCTAGTTTAAAGTCTCCCCAGTAGCCTTTGCAAATCTCCCCGCCAGGATATTGGTCCCCCTCGGGTTCAAGTGCAACCCGTCCTTTCTGTACAGGTCACACCTTCCCCAAAAGAGGTCCCAATGATCCAGAAATTTGAATCCCTGCCCGCTGCACCAGTTCCTCAGCCACGCATTTATCCTCCACTTCACTCCATTCCTACTCTCACCGTCGCGTGGCACAGGTAGTAATCCTGAGATTGTTACCTTTGTAGTCCTTCTCCTTAACTCTCCTCCCAACTCCCTAAATTCTCCTTTCAAGACCTCTTCTCTTTTTCTACCTATGTCATTGGTACCTATATGTACCACAACCTCAGGCTCCTCTCCCTCCGATTTCAGGATATCTTGGACACGTTCAGACACATCCCTGACCTTGGCACCAGGGAGGCACACTACCATTCGGGTCTCCTGACTGCGTCCACAGAATCGCCGATGAGTCTATATACACCGTAGTGAACAATTAATTATATATACCGTATATATAAAACAAGCAAACAAACAATTATATTGCATAGACAGAAAAACTATGTAGTTCAGTGCTTATTTGGAGGTTGCTGTGTTTAATAGCCTGGTGGCTGAAGGGAAGAAGCTGCTCCTGAACCTACACGTTACAGTTTTCAGGCTCCTGAACCTTCTTCCCGATGGCATGGGGTGAAATGAGGGTGGTGTGGGTCTCTGATGATGCTGGCTGCCTTTTTGAGGCAGCGACTCCTGCGGATCCCTTCGATGGTGGGGAGGTATTGAACAGGTATCTTCATAGCTCTGGTTTCCCTCACCCCGACTCTCAATCCAAAGAAGGGTTTTGATCAGAAATGCCACCTATTCCTTTCTCCAGAGATGCTGCCTGACCCGCTGAGTTACTCCAGCATTTTGTGTCTAACTTCGGTGGAAATCAGCATCTGCAGTTTCTTCCTACACAGGATTTTTACCCTATTGTGTAAATCAGACTGTGCCTTGTGCACTAATGCCTCTACAAGATCTCTCTGACTGCAGTTTCAACCTGTATTACTGAGTCGGCAGAAAAACTGCAGCCTGGAGATTAATGGCATTATTGAGCCAATTTCGAGTTTAACTGGCACAGTTTATGTGCCAAGTGAAGATATATTTTTTCACGTGGGTTCGATCAAACCTCTGAACCTCTGTCATTTTTTTCCTATACCTTGAGGGGAATCGTTTAGTTTAGTTTAGAGATATAGCGTGGAAACAGGCCCTTCGGCCCACCGAGTCACAAGTTCACAAGTTATAGGAGTAGAATTAGGCCATTCGGCCCATCGAGTCTACTCCGCCATTCAATCATGGCTGATCTCTGCCTCCTAATCCCATTTTCCTGCCTTCTCCCCATTACCCTTGACACCAATCTAACCAAGAAGTTGTCTATCTCACCTTTCTAAAAGAGCGCCCATTAATTCTGAGGTCATGACCTCTGGTCCTAGACTCTCCCACGCAAGTCTGCAGATGCTGGTTTAAATCGCAGATGGACACAAAATGCTGGAGTAACTCAATGGGACATGCAGCATCTCTGGAGAGTGTTTCGGGTCGAGACCCTTCTTCACACTGCCTGGGACATGTTGGCCGGTGTGGGCAATTTGGGCCGAAGGGCCTGATTCCACACTGTATCACTCTATGACTCCATGAAGATTAAGAGGAATTTAGAATAGATCATTGTTAGGTTGGTGATGATGACAAAGAAGCAAACAGAGATAAAATATAATCGGGGCAATGCATATCTTTTCACGTTTCATTTTCACACCTTACTGTTCCTTATCTCTGTGTCTGCCTCGCCCTGACTGTCAGCCTGAAGAAGGGTCTCGACCCGAAATGTCACCCATCCCTTCTCTCCAGAGATGCTGCCTGTCCTGCTGAGTTACTCCAGCATTTTGTGTCAAACTATTGGAGGTACTCAGCTCCTATGACTTATGACGTTATGAACTTATTTCTTTTAGCTCACTTCAAATAGCAAATCAGTCTGGAGTGTTGAATAAAACCTTGAAGAACTAAGAGGTCGTTTGCTGTTCCGTTTTAATAACCTCGTTCATGCGGATGACAAACGCTATGCAACACCCTTTGTTGGTGTTGTTTTTTCATGGAGCCATGTCTCTCAGCTTTCACATTGAGAAGAAAGGATTAAGATGCCGCCTGGCCTTGCACTAACTTTCCTTTGTTGATCCGCTGGTGCCCTTTCCATTTACTGAACGACAGTCTGAGGAACATTCATTGGAAGGTATTGGATAAACCTTACATCTTCAGGTAAACAATTGCATCCTTCATCTTTTCTCATAGATTATACAACACAGTAAAATACCCCCTGAGGTTAATGAGGGTCATGAGTGTGTTGCCAAATACCAATCCAACTCAATTTGCAAGTAAGGCAGCATCTCTGGATAGAAGGAATTCCCTGAAAAGGGGAAGTACAACGGGATCTAGGGGTCCTTCTTCATCAGTCAATGAAAGTAAGCATGCAGGTACAGCAGGCAGTGAAGAAAGTGAATGGCATGTTGGCCTTCATAACAAGAGGAGTTGAGTGTAGGACCAAAAGGATCCTTCTGTAGTTGCACAGGCCCCTAGTGAGACCACACCTGGAGTATTGTGTGCAGTTTTGGTCTCCAAATTTTAGGATGGACATTCTTGCTATTGAGGGAGTGCAGCGTAGGTTCACAACGTCAATTCCCGGGATGGTGGGACTGTCATATGCTGAGAGAATGGAGCGGCTGGGCTTGTACACTCTGGAGTTTAGAAGGATGAGAGGGAATCTTATTGAAACATATAAGATTATTAAGGGTTTGGACACGCTAGAGGCAGGAAACATGTTCCCGATGTTGGGGGAGTCCAGAACCAGGGGCCACAGTTTAAGAATAAGGGGTAAGCCATTTAGAACAGAGATGAGGAAACACTTTTTCATCCAGTGAGTTGTGTGTCTGTGGAATTCTCTGCCTCAGAGGGTGGTGGAGGCCAGTTCTCTGGATACTTTCAAGAGAGAGCTAGATAGGGCTCTTAAAGATAGCGGAGTCAGGGGATATGGGGAGAAGGCAGGAATGGGGTACTGATTGTGGATGATCAGCCATGATCACATTGAATGGCGGTGCTGTTTTGAAGGGCCGAATGGCCTACTCCTGCACCTATTGTCTATTGTCTATTGATAGGTGGAATTCTCTGCCACAGAAGGCAGTGGAGGCGAATTCACTGGATGCATTCAAGGGAGAGTTAGATATTGCACTTAGGGTAATGGAATCAAGGGATATGGGGAGAAAGCAGGAACAGGGTACTGATTTTGGATGATCAGCCACGATCATATTGAATGACGGTGCTGGCTCGAAGGGCTGAAGGGCCTACTCCTGCACCTGTTTTCTATGTTTCTATGAATGGGTGACGTTTCGGTTCGAGGGAGACACAGACATAAGGAAGGGTAAGGGTGAAAATGAGATGTTCCATATACCCACCACCCTTTGTGCTCAGATTCCTATTAAATCGTTTCCCCTTCACCTTAAACCTGCATCCTCTGGTCCTTGATTTACCTACTCTGGGCATTTATACACCTCTATTAGATCAGGGGATCTTTAAGCCTCTATAAGATCCATAACATCCATCTCATTTGATGTCTCGTTTTCACACCTTCCCCTTCCTTATCTCTGTGGTGCGCACTTTCAAATTCTGTATCTTGAGCCCTACAGTCATCAGGCGAAGAAGGAATGACTGGGGTGGGACAAGGCCAGGATGCACTTGGATGCACACAGTCAAAGCACAATTGGCTGTAAAGAGCCTTTGAAGGCCCCAAGGTTGCAATATGCACTAAACAAATGCAAATTATTTCTTGGATATATATCTTCTACCTTCGTTGTCAAAAGAGTTTAGTCGATACACTAAATAACCATGGTGACCATAAAACCTGCAGAGATTTTAGCCAGATGAATTGTTTAGTTAGTAGTTTGGAGATACATTGTGGAAACAGGCCCTTCGGCCCATTGAGTCCACACTGACCAACCATCGGCCATACACTAGTTCTATCCTACACTCTCAGGGAGAATTTACAGAAGCCAATTAACATACAAACCAGCACATCTTTGGAGTGTGGGAGGAATCCGGAGCACCCGGAGAAAACCCACACAGTCACAGGGAGAACGTACAAACTTCGCACCGACAGCACCCTTAGTCAGGTTTGAACGGGTTCATAAGTTTAGAAGTTCTAAGAGCAGAATAAGGCCATTTAGCCCATCAAGCCCACTCCACCATTTAATCATGGCTGATCTATCTTTCCCTCTCAACCCCATTCTCCTGCCTTCTCCCCATAACCCCTGACACCCGTACTAACCAAGAATCGATCTATCACTGCCTTAAAAATATCCATTGACTTGGTCTCCACAGCCTTCTCCCCATTTAAAAAACAGTCTATGCCTTTATTCCTACTACCAAAATGCATGACCCAACACTTTGCTCTGCTATATTCCATCTGTCACCTCTCCGCCCACTCTCCCAATGTCCACGTTCTTCTGCAGAGTCCCTGCTTTCTCTACACTACCTGCCCTTCCACCTATTTTTGTATTATCTGCAAACTAAAGAGGAAGAAGATTAGACTTTATTGCCTTCCATCACAGTGAGGAATGTGGGGAATCTGCTGTGGTGGATGTTTATTTTAACTTTTATGGAGTTGTGTGTCTTGTTGCTTTTTTTAGTACGGCAGTATGGTAATTCGAATTTCACTGTACCTTAATTGGTACACATGACAATGGCCACAAAACCTTCAATCCTCTCATCCAAATCATTGATATACAACGTGATGAGTAGCGACCCCTGCGGAACTCCGCTGGTCACCGGCAGCCAACCAGATGAAGTCCCCTTACTGCCACTCGTTGCCTTCTGCCATCCAGCCAACCTGCTACCCATGCTAGTATCTGCCCTTTGATACCGTGGGTTCTCATCTTCCTCAGCAGCCTCACGTGTGGCACCTTATCGAAGGCTTCCCGAGTAATGTGAAGTTCTGGGTGTTAACACAGAGACCATTCCATGCCTCATTCTGCTGCCATCCTCCTCCCCCCCCCCTCCCCCCCCCCCGTATCCAGTGCATGGCTCAAGCAAAACACAAAGTGCTGAAGGGACTCAACAGGTCAGGCAGCATCTGTGGAGGGAACGGACAGGCGATGTTTCGTATCGGGACCCTCCTTCTTCAGTCTGAAGAAGCTTCCCAATCTGAAATCTCATCTGTCCACACCCTCCACAGATGCGGCCTGACCCACTGAGTTCCTCCAGTGCTTGATGTTTCGCTCAAGATTCTAGCATCTGCAGTTCCTTGCGTCTCCCAGTTAGTAGCCTGTTAGTTTTTAATCTTGCCACAACCCCTCACAATTCACTAAGCCCATAAACAATATTGAAGCCAATATATGATAATGATATGATACGACACAACACGATAGAACTTTATTTATCCCGGGAGGTTAAATTCGTCTGGCAACAGTCATAAAAACACAACAAGATATATGAAACATGAAATTAAAGTGACGAGTGGAAAGGATTGGGGATGTGCAAAGACTTGTGGGGGGGGGGGGGGGGGGGGAGGGGAGTCAGTCTACCCCACGACAGAAGAGGGAGGGAGGAGTATTCCCACCAATACTCGTCTACACTGAGCTTTTCTCTCATGATCAGTTTGAGAACTTTGAGAACTCGCAAATTAAACAGAGGGCTCTTTCACTAGTTCGCGTGTACCGAGCGTCCATGAAGAAAGTGCACAGCCCGAGCTGATACAAGAAGGTTAATGGTTCCACTGTATATACGGATTGCTGGCAAAACTTTCTCCCTGTTAAGACTGGTCAATGAACACAAGTTCAATGTCTGGAGTCTCCAACAGTGAAAGAACCCTTTTTTAATTTGTTAATTGGCCTTTTCATGCTCAGACCGAAACATAAATTGAGCCAAAAGGAGATCCAGAAAAATAAATATACTTTCAGAAAGCAAAATTCTACAGTTGCTACACTGTGCTCTGACTAAAATGCCTGCTATTATCTACATAACAAAGTCCTCCATGGATAAGAAAAGTTTAGAGGGATATGGGCAAAATGAGACCAGCGTAGATGGGGGATCTCATAAGGTCATAAGTTGTAGGAGCAGAATTAGGCCATTCGGCCCATCAGGTCTACTCCGCCATTCAATCATGGCTGATCTATCTCCTCCTCTCAACCCCATTCTTCTGACTTCTCCCCGTAACCCCTGACAACCGAACTAATCAAGAATCCGTCAATCTCCACCTTAAATCTATCCATTGACCTGGCCTCCAAAGCCTTCTTGGTCGGCATGTGGGAGTTGGCCTGCTTCTGTGCTGTATGATTCTTTGACTTTAGGTTTGGAGATACAGCACAGAAACAGGCCCTTCAGCCCACCGAGTCTGCACCGACCAGCGTTCGCCCCATATATTACTGCTGTCCTACACTTTCACAATTTACAATATTTACCTTCTTCTTCTTCTTCCGTGTGGCGTGCACAGCCTAAAGTTGTTGGACAACCTGTTCCATTTGATCTTCTGTTTGTGCACGTCGAGTTGATTGCATTAGTCGAAACAGGGCGGACCACGTGAAGGTTGCAGTCTTCCACCCCACAATATTTACTGAAGCCAAATAACCTACAAACCTGTACATGTTTGGAATGTGGGAACTCCCGGAGAAAACCCACGCGGTCATGGGGAGAACATACAAACTCCATGCACCCGCAGTCAGGATGGAACCCAGGTCTCTGGCGCTGTAAGGCAGCAGCTCTACACGTTGCGCCACCGTACCGTCCTTGGGTAAGTGGTCTGACACAGCTCTTCAGTAACTTCCAGACACGGAGGAGACAGGTAAAATAAATATTCTGGAGTCAAAGTATATTTTATGATCTCAGCGGATGGCACATCTGCTAAGAAGTAGCAGACAATTTAAGCAGAGCTTCCCAGATGGTGCCCAGCCCAGGGGGGCCAGGCACAGAAGCAGATCTACAAATCACATATTACATCTCCACTCCCACAGCAACATTTCTGAATTTAATTATGATGCACTGTGAATGGCTCGATTGTAATCATGCATTGTCTTTCTGCTGACTGGATAGCATGCAACAAAAGCATTTCACTGTACCTTGGTACACGTGACAATAAACTAAACAGACTGAAACGGAAATGTTCTCCCTGTAATCGCGTGCGTTTTCTCCGGGACCTCCAGTTTCCTCCCACACTCCAAAGACCTACAGGTTTGTAGGTTAATAGGCATTGCATGATGGTAAATTGTCGCTAGTTTGTGTAGGGTAGTTTAGTTTAGTTTAGTTTAGAGATACAGCGCGGAAACAGGCCCTTCGGCCCACCGGGTCCGCGCCGACCAGCGATCCCCGCACATTAACACTATCCTACACCCACTAGGGAATTTTTTTAAAAACATTTACCAAGCCAATTAACTGACAAACCTGTACGTCTTTGGAGTGTGGGAGGAAACCGAAGATCTTGGAGAAAACCCAAGCAGGTCACGGGGAGAGTGTACAAACTCCGTACAGACAGCACCCGTAGTCGGGATCGAACCCGTGTCTCCGGCGCTGCATTCGCTGTAAGGCAGCAACTCTACCGCTGCACCACCGTGTTAGTGTGCGGGGATCGCTGGTCGGCGTGGTCTCTGTCGGCCGAAGGGCCTGTTTCCTAAACTAAACTAAACTAAACTGAACTAAACTAATGTGGTAAGGATTTGCTCCTTTTTCATGGATTGGTTCATCCTAATCTAGATAAGGAAACCAAAAGCTGTAGTTAACACTTCAAGGATAATCTCCCTACGGACCTATGTAATTACAGCAAGATGAGCAGTATAGCCCCTCATTCTCAAGAGAATTAATTCCACGGGCAGTTGGAGGAAGTGCTGTAATTTGTGGCTGCATCGCTAAAGACTGGAGGCCAAGTCAGTGGATATTTTTAAGGCAGAGATAGATAGATAGATTCTTGATTAGTATCAGGTGTCAGAGGTTATGGGGAGAAGGCAGGAGAATGGGGTTAGGAGGGAGAGATGGATCAGCCATGATGTAATGGCGGAGTAGACATGATGGGCCGAATGGCCTAATTCTACTCCTATTCCTTATGACCCTATGACAGACCCTTGCATTGCCTTCTGATCTTGCCAACAATGACCTTTATCACCAAACTGTCCTTTCCAATATGAAACATCAGACCATTAAAGGATATTCCTCCATGATCGCTGAGATATGGGCGTCCTGCTAACAATGGCGCCCAGGCCAGGCGACTCTTTGCATACTGCTCCCAGAAATGGATCTGCTATCATTCATTAGAATCGCTCCACTCTTTTCAATCTGTTGTCCAACAGCAGCATTTATTACACTAACTTGCACTAAACGTTATTCCCTGTATCCTGTATCTGTACACTGTGGATGGCCTGGTTTATTATCATGTATAGTCTTTTCGCTGACTAGATAGCAGGCAACAAAAAAGCTCTTCACTGTACTGTGGAATTCTCTGCCTCAGAGGGCGGTGGAGGCGGGTTCTCTGGATGCTTTCAAGAGAGAGCTAGATAGGGCTCTTAAAAATAGTGGAGTCAGGGGATATGGGGAGAAGGGAGGAACATGGTACTGAGTGGGGATGATCAGCCATGATCCCATTGAATGGCGGTGTTGGCTCGAAGGGCCGAATGGCTTACTCCTGCACCTATTGTCTATTGTCTATTGTCTATTGTACCTCGGTACACGTGACAATAAACTAAACCAAACTGGAAGCTAAGGCGGCAACTCTACCGCTGCGCCACCGTGCCGCCCGAACATCGTGCCACATTGAATCTTTAGACCATAAGACCATGGAGCAGGATTAAGCCAATCAAGTCTAAATTCATAAGTTCATAAATTCTAGGAGCAGATTTGGGCCATTTGGCCCATCAAGTCTACTCCGCCAATCAATCATGGCTGATTCATTTTTCCCTCCCAACCCCATTCTCCTGCCTTCTCCCTGTAATCTTTGACACCCTTATTAATCAAGAATTTATCAATCTTCATTTCTAAAAGTCTTGGCTTCCACAGATTTGCACAGATTCACCAGAATCTGGTTAAAGACATTTCTCCTCATCTCCATTATAAAGTTACACCCTTTTCTTCTGAGAATATCCTATTTGGTCCTAGACTTTCCCACTACTGGAAACATCCTCGCCACATCCATTTTATCCAGCAGGTTTTATTTGGTAGGTTTCAATGGGAACCCGCCTCATCCTTCTAAGTCTAGAGCCATCAAACACTCCCCCTACATTAACCTGATCATTTTAGTTTAGTTTAGTATAGTTGAAGGAAACAGCAGGGAAACAGGTCCTTCAGCCCACCGAGTCGGCACCGATTAGTAACTCCTCGACACCAGCACTATCCTACACACACTCGGGACAACTTACAATTGTTTACCAGACTCAATTAACCTACAAACCTGTCAGTCTCTGGAGTGTGGGAGGAAACCGGAGTTCCCAGAGAAAATTCACATTGGTCACGGGGAGAACGTACAGCACCCGTGGTCGGGATCGAACCCGGGTCCCTGGCGCTGTAAGGCAGCAACTCTACCGCTGCGCCACCGTGCCACCCTTGGGACCCCGGAGGCCCGGAATAATCCATGGGATCATTCTCGTAAACCCTCTTTGGACCCTCTCCAACAACACCACATCCCTACTCTGGTATGGGGCCCAATACTGCACACAATATTATCATAATTCATTGTGGGGCAATGATAAAACTATGGGATACTCCGTGATGATAATGTACTTTCCCACTCTACACCCTTAATATCTTTAGTTTCCTCAATATCTTTAGTTTTTAGTTCAGGCCCTTCGGCCCACCCAGTCCGTGCCGACCAGGGATCTTCCCACACATTAACACTATCCTACACACACTGGGGACAATTTACACACATACACCAAGCCACTTAACCTGCAAACCAGTACATTGCTGGAGTGTGGGAGGAAACCGAAGATCTCGGAGAAATCGTACAAACTCCACACAGACAGCACCCATAGTCAGGATGGAACCCAGTCTCCGGCGCCGCAAGCGCTGTAAGGCAGCAACTTTACCGCTGCGCCACCGAGCCGCTCCAATCTATGAATCCTTGATCTCTTAAAATTACTGGTTGAGGCTTCACCGCTCATGTTCATCAGTGACAGAAGCAGAATTAGGCCATTCGGCCCTTCAAGTCTACTCCGCCATTCAATCATGGCTGATTTATCTTTCCCTCTTAACCCCATTCTCCTGCCTTCTCCCCATAACCCCTGACACCCATACCAATCAAGAAGCTGCCTTATCGTGAAAATATCCATTGACTTGGCCTGCACAGCCTTCGGTGACAAAGAATTCCACAGATTCACCTCCTTCTGACTAAGCAAGATTCCTCGTCATCTCCTTCCTAAAAGGAACGTCCTGTAATTTTGAGTCTATGACCTCTTGTCCTAGACTCTCCCACTAGTGGAAACATGCTCTCCATATCCACTGCTTGCCAGGGGTAGAGAACTCTAAAGATTTTCCACCCACTGGGCTCAAGAAATCTCTCATTGTTAAAGTTTTAAATAACTTAGCCTTGACACCGGGATCTCCATATTGATGGTGACACACTCCAAGCCACCCTCGAAAGATAATGATACTTTCCTGGATTCCCGTGTAGATAATTACACTTTGAGAAAACCTCTCGAAACCACATCTGCACATAAGCAGCAGAAGAATGCATTGTGAAATCAAGCTCCGCCCTATCCCAAGCTCCACACCGCAGGAGATCAGATGTGTAGGAAGGAACGGCAGGCACTGGTTTAAACCGAAGAAAGACACACAAAGCTGGAGTAACTCAGCGGGGACAGGCAGCGTCTCCGGAGAGAAGGAATGGGTGACGTTTCGGGTCGAGACCCTTCTTCAGACAGGTTAGGGATAAGGGAAACGGGAGATATAGGCGATGATGTGATAAAGAACAGTGAATGAAAGATATGCAAAAAAGTAACGATGAGAAAGGAAACAGGCCATTGTTAGCCATTCAAAACGAGAAGCTGCTGCGACTTGGGTGGGGGTGGGATAGAGAGAGAGGGAATGCCGGGGCTACCTGGTTAGAAAAATCAATGTTCATACCACTGGGCTGTAAGCTGCCCAAGCGGAATATGAGATGCTGTTCCTCCAACTTGAGATCAGATGTTACATTTATAATATCATAGATCTCTTCACACAAATGCTTAATTTGTTCAAAGCTTCTTTTTTGGTTTGTGAGAAAGTCGGTTCATTTCACGTTACGCTGATGCCTCTCCTTCTGGTCAATTAACTCTGATGCCTGGAAAAACGCTCTCTAATTAGGAGAGGATTTAGAGGAGGAAACAGCTGCTCACGATGCACATCTTTCCCTGCCTTGCCACCAGAAATAGGTCAAACACGTGGCATCTATTTCAAAAACTTGGTTTAGGTTTAGGTTTAACGTCGTCAGGTCATAAGTGTATATAATTGTGAGAGGAATAGATCGGGTAGACGCACAAAGTCTCTTGCCCAGAGTAGGAGAATCGAAGACCAGAGGACAACAAAGGACAAAGGACATTTATTATCACGTACACCAATTGGTGCAGTGAAATTTGAGTTGTCATTTGCAGCACACCAATAAAAATAAGACACAACATTAAAGAATTCATAGCAAAAGGTTTTGAGTATAGGAGCAGGGAGGTTCTACTGCAGTTGTACAGGGTCTTGGTGAGACCACACCTGGAGTATTGCGTACAGTTTTGGTCTCCAAATCTGAGGAAGGACATTATTGCCATAGAGGGAGTGCAGAGAAGGTTCACCAGACTGATTCCTGGGATGGCAGGACTTTCATATGAAGAGAGACTGGATAGACTTGGTTTATACTCTCTAGAATTTAGGAGATTGAGAGGGGATCTTATAGAAACGTACAAAATTCTTAAGGGGTTGGACAGGCTAGATGCAGGGAGATTGCTCCCGATGTTGGGGAAGTCCAGGACAAGGGGTCACAGCTTAAGGATAAGGGGGAAATCCTTTAAAACCGAGATGAGAAGAACATCTGGTGAATCTCTGGAACTCTCTGCCACAGAGGGTAGTCGAGGCCAGTTCATTGGCTATATTTAAGAGGGAGTTAGATGTGGCCCTTGTGGCTAAAGGGATCAGAGGGTATGGAGAGAAGGCAGGTACGGGATACTGAGTTGGATGATCAGCCATGATCATATTGAATGGCGGTGCAGGCTCGAAGGGCCGAATGGCCTACTCCTGCACCTAATTTCTATGTTTCTATGTTTCTAATTTAACATTAAACATAGAAACATTCCCCCACAATGGTTCCCATTGTGAGGGAAGGCAGCAAAGTCCAGTCCTCTTCCTCTTGTTCACCCGTGGTCGGGGCCTATTGAAGCCTCCGCAGTCGCCGCAACGGCGGCCCGATGTTTCAGGCCCTCTCGCCGGTTGATGGCGCTCCGGCGTCAGAAGAACACTCTCAGCGGCTTGGAGTGTCTGGAACGGCCGCTTCCCACATGGGGTTACGGTGAAGAGGAAAAGATTTAATAGGAATCTGAGGGGTAACTTTTTCATACAGAGGGTGGTGGGTGTATGGAACAAGCTGCCAGAGGAGGTAGTTGAGGCTGGGACTATCCCAACGTTTAAGAAACAGTCAGCCAAGTACATGGACAGGACAGGTTTGGAGTTGATATGGACCAAACGCGGGCAGGTGTGATTAGTATAGCTGGGACATGTCGGCCGGTGTGGGCAAGATGGGCCGAAGTTTCCACACTCTATTACTCTAAGTAATAGGAGCAGAATTAAGCCATTCGGCCCATCAGGTCTACTCCGCCATTCAATCATGACGGATCTATCTCTCCTTCCTAACCCCATTGTCCTGCCTTCTCCCCGTCACCCATCACGTTATTATTGTCACGTGGACCGAGGTACAGTCAACAGCTGACAGCCGACCGGACAGGGCCTACAGCGGTGGAGCAGCAGCGGGGACACCACTGCTACTATGATTGTCCAGGCCAACCCGGCAACGCCACCAGGACAACGGACATTCACGGTCAGATCAAGATCCCTGCACTGTTTCTAGGTTCATATGTTTAGTGATACCTGGAGTGAACTGTATACAAAAATGAATTTCACTGCACCTATGTACTGTACATGGAACCAATAAAGTACCATTGAAGCTTTGTTTTGCATGGTATGATGAAAGAAGCAAAGTTTTAAGTTTAAATAAGATGTTCATAGGTTCTGAAGTGATAAGAGAGGAATTAGACCATTCAGCCCATCATGTTTACTCCGTCATTAAATCCTGGCTCTCCCTCTATCTCTCCCTCTCAACCCCATTCTCCTGCCTTTTCCCTGTTACCCCCAACACCCGTACCAATCAAGAGGTGATTAACCTGTATGTCTTTGGGATGTGGGAGGAAACTGGAGCACCCGGAGGAAACCCGTGCGGACAGCAGCCGGGGTGAGGATCGAACCTGGGTCTCTGGCGCTGTAAGGCCATACACCAGTTCTATCCTACACACAGAAGACAACTAACCTGCAAGCCTGCACATCTTTGGACCTCATTAAAACGTACAGAATAGTGAAAGGCTTGGATAGAGGATGTTTCCACTAGTGGGAGAGTCTAGGACTAGAGGTCATAGCCTCTGAATTGAAGGACGTTCTTTTAGGGAGGAGATGAGGTGGAATTTCTTTAGTCAGAGAGGGTGGTGAATCTGTGGAATTCTTTGCCACACAAGGCTGTGGAGGCCAAGTCAGTGGATATTTTTAAGGCAGAGATAGATAGATAGATTCTTGATTAGTACGGGTGTCAGAGGTTATGTGGAGGAGGCAGGAGAATGGGATTGAGTGGGAAAGATAGAGCAGCCATGATTGAATGGCGGAGTAGACTTGATGGGCCGAATGGCCTTATTCTTCTCCTATCACTTATGATCTTATGATTGACCGGAGAAAACCCACCCTCGGGAGAACGTTCAAACTCCGTAGTGCTGCCCTGTTCTCTGTTCTATGTTCGATCCAATCGGACCATACATAAATACAATCAAGTAGAACTCAAGTACGACAGATAGAGCGAAAAGGGAAGATACAGAGTGCAGAAGATAGTTCTCAGCATTGTAGCGCGTCAGTTCCATAGGCAAAGTCTAATGTCTGCAATGGTGTAGAGGTGAATCGGGCTTATGGAAGGATCTGTCAGAAGCCTGATAACAGAGGGGAAGAAGCTGTCCCTGTGTCTTGCGGTGTATGTTTTCAAGCTTCTGTGTCTTGTGCTGGATCGGAGCAGAGAGAGCTGTTTTCTGAAAACACTCACAACACTAAATACAAACAGAAAATGCAACAAACAGGCCAAACCTCTGAGTATTTCCAGCATTTTCTATTTCTATTTTGAATTTTCAGCATCTGCAGCTTTTATTTTCCTTTCCTCTGATTTGCATTTACTTATGAATTAAAATGCTTGACTTGTTTTTAAAAAGAATTGAAAACAAAACCAGCTTTCAAAGCCGAGAGAGACGGAGGGGGGGGGTCTGGTTAATCTCCTCATGACCACGTCACCCGTAGTGTGACCTTTGTGCTGTAGACTGGGAAAAATCAGAGACTCCCGCACTGCCTGGCAATCTCCAGGCCTCAGTTGAGTCCGTGCACTGACGTGCTGAACTGACGTGCGTGGGTGTCTGCGTGGGAGGACTATCTGAGACCCCCGGTTCAATTGCAGAGACTGGGGGGAGGCGACCGATGGGAGGTTTAATCGCACAGTGGTTCCTGTCACAGATCTGTTATCTGCTTGAAATCTCTCCTTGCCCATCCTTGTTTATTTTTCAATGTCAAGTCATATCAGTCTATGAAAGTAAGCATGCAGGTACAGCAGGCAGTGAAGAAAGTGAATGGCATGTTGGCCTTTATAACAAGAGGAGTTGAGAATAAGAGCAAAGAGGACCTTCTGCTGTTGTACAGAGCCCTAGTGAGACCACACCTGGAGTATTGTGTGCAGTTTTGGTCCCCTAATTTGAGGAAGGACATTCTTGCTATTGAGGGAGTGCAGCGTAGGTTCACAAGGTTAATTCCCGGGATGGTGGGACTGTCATATGCTGAGAGAATGGAGCGGCTGTGCTTGTATATTCTGGAGTTTAGAAGGGTGAGAGGGGATCTTATTGAAACATATAAGATTATTAAGGGTTTGGACACGCTAGAAGTAGGAAACATGTTCCCGATGTTGGGGGAGTCCAGAACCAGAGGCCACAGTTTAAGAATAAGGGGTAAGCCATTTAGAACGGAGATTAACGGAATTTTTTTTCACACAGAGAGTGGTGAGTGTGTGGAATTCTCTGCCTCAGAGGGCGGTGGAGGCTGGTTCTCTGGATGCTTTCAAGAGAGAGCTAGATTGGGGTCTTAAAGATAGCAGAGTCAGGGGATATGGGGAGAAGGCAGGAACGGGGTACTGATTGTGGATGATCAGCCATGATCACATTGAATGGTAGTGCTGGCTCGAAGGGCCGAATGGCCTACTCCTGCACCTATTGTCTATTGTCTATTGTCATAGAATCGGAGAGTCGCACAGCGTGGAAACAGGCCCTTCAACCCAACTTGCCCACACGGACCAACATGTCCCATCTATACTAGTCCCACCAGCCTGTGCTTGGCCCTTTTGAATGAATGAATGAATGAATGGATGAATTAATTAATAAGTTTATTGGCCAAGTATTCACATACAAGGAATTTGCCTTGGTGCTCCACCCACAAGTGACAACAAGACATACAGTGACAGTTAAGAATGATACATAAAACATTAAACATTAATAATAAAACATTATTGATTAAACATGTGAATTAAGTAAAATACCAGCGCAAAAGGAGGCTACAGATTTTTGGTTATTGAGTAGAGCTACTATTAGTGGAAAAAAGCTGTTTTTATGTCTGGCTGTGGCAGCTTTGACAGTCTGGAGTCGCCTTCCAGAGGGAAGTGATTCAATGAGTTTGGGGCCAGGGTGAGAGGGGTCAGAGATGATCTTACCCGCTCACTTCCTGGCCCTTGCAGTGTACAGTTCGTCAATGGAGGGAAGGTTGCAGCCAATAACCTTCTCAGCTGATCGGACAATTCGCTGCAGCCTCCAGGTATCGTGCTTGGTGGCTGAGCCAAACAAGACCATGATGGAGAAGGTGAGGACAGACTCTACGATGGCCGTGTAGAATTGGACCATCATTGCCTGTGGCAGATTGTGCTTCCTCAGCTGCCGTAGGAAGTACATCCTATGTTGTGCCTTTTTGACTGTGGAGTCGATGGTGGCCCCCCACTTAAGGTCCTTGGTGATGATGGTCCCCAGGAACTTAAAAGACTCCACAGATGTGACTGTGGTGTTGTTGATGGTGAGTGGGGTGAGGGGAGGGGGAGCTCTCCTAAAATCTACAATCAATTCCACTGTCTTAAGAGGATTGAGCTCTAGGTTGTTGCGATGGCACCAGGACACCAGCTGTGGCACTTCCTGTCTGTAGGCAGATTCCTTCCCATCCTGGATCAGTCCAATCAGGGTTGTGTCGTCCGCAAACTTGAGAAGCTTGACAGAGGTGTCTGTGGAGGTGCAGTCGTTGGTGTAGAGAGAGTAGAGGAGAGGAGAGAGTACGCAGCCTTGCGGTGCTCCTATGCTGAGGGTTTGCGGGTCCGAGATGTGCTTTCCCAGCCTCACATGCTGCTTCCTGTTTGTCAGGAAGCTGGTGATCCACTGACAGAGGGGTTCAGGCACAGTCAACTCGGAAAGTTTGGAGTGTAGTAGCTCTGGTACAATGGTGTTGAATGCAGAGCTAAAATCAACAAACAAAATCCTCGCATAGGTCCCCTGGCGGTCTAGGTGCTGGAGGATGAAGTGCAGGCCCAGGTTGACTGCATCATCCACAGATCTATTGGCCCGAAATGCAAACTGCAGAGGGTCCCGTAAGGGGTTTGTGATATTTTTCAGCTTGGCCAGCACAAGGGTCTTCATGACTTCAGAGGTCAGTGCGACAGGCCTGTGGTCATTAAGACCAGTAATCCTTGCCTTTTTGGGTATAGGGACAATAGTGGAGACTTTGAGCAGACAGGGACAGTACAGGTTTGCAGGGACTGGTTGAAAATGTCTGTATAGACCGGTGCCAGTTGTTCGGCACAGAGCTTGAGAGTAGAGGGGGAAACATTGTCCGGTCCTGGAGATTTCCTGCTTTTCTGTCTTCTGAAACCACCTCCACCTCCTCTATTTTTATTGTTGATGATGAAGAAGTGATGTTGTGCAGCACAGAGGGTGTGGGTAATTGGGTGTGAAGTGGTTATTGGAGAGGGATGGGTGGGAAACGGTCCAGTCTTATCAGACTGGAGTCTTGCTTTAAGTCTGTGTGAAGTGGTGAATGGGGAGTAGTGGGTGTAGAAGGGTCCAGTCTTTGCAGACTGAGGTCAGGCTGTGAGTGGGTGTGAAGTGTTGGTTGGTGTGGGAAAGGGTCCAGTCTTTTCAGACTGGAGTCTTGCTTTAAGTAGATGTGAAGTGGTGAATGGGGAGGAGTGGGTGCAGAAGGGTCCATTCTTTGCAGACTGGGGTCTGGCTGCGTTTGTTGGGGAAGGGAGGAGAGGGTACCAGGGTTACGTTTCTGCTTGTCAAACCTGCAGTAGAACTCATTCAGGTCGTTTGTCAGCTGACGATTGTCCAAAGAGCGGGGGGCTTTCCTCTTGTAGTTGGTTATTTCTTGCCAGCCCTTCCAAACTGAAGAAGAGTCACCAGCTGAGAACTAGCTCCTCAACTTCTCAGAGCATCTTTCCTTGGCAGCTCTGATTCCTCTCCTCAGCTTGTACTTGCATCTCTGTAAACGTGTCCTATCCATGTACCTAAGATAGACACAAAAAGCTGGAGGAACTCAGCGGGGCAGGCAGCAACTCTGGAGAGAAGGAATGGGTCACCTCTTCCTTTTCTCCTGAGATGCTGCCTGTCCCGCTGAGTTACTCCAGCTTTTTGTGTCTATCTTCTGTTTAAACCAGCATCTGCAGTTTCTACCTACATTATCCATGTACCTGGCTGAATCTATTTTTGTTTTGCCACTTACGGCATCAGAGACCCGGGTTTGATCCTGACTACGGGTGCTGTGTGTACTGAGTTTGTACGTTCTCCCTGTGACCTACGTGGGTTTTCTCCGGGTGCTCTGCTTTCCTCCCGCACACCAAATACGTACAGGTTTGTAGGTTAATTGGCTTCTATAAATTGTAAATTGTCTATCGCAACGGCAGCAGACAGTCAGGGTGGGCAGTAGGACATCAAAAACCATAGCCGTGAGCACTGGCTCGCCCTAAGGCTGTGTCCTAAGCCCCCTGCTGTTTAGTCTGCTAACACACGACTGTACTGCTAGACTCGACAACAACTTCATCAACAAGTTCGCTGATGACACAACAGTGGTGGGTCTCATCAGTGACAATGATGAGTCGGCGTACAGGATGGAGGTGGAGCTGCTCACAGGATGGTGCAAATCCCACAACCTCATTCTCAACGTGGGAAAAACGAAGGAGATGGTGGTTGACTTCAGGAGGGCGGGAAAACAACACCATACACCTCTGCACATCGATGGAGCTGATGTGGAAAGGGTCAACAGCGTGAAGTTCCTAGGACTCCACCTGTCAGATGACCTGACGTCCACGACCAACACCACAGCACTGGTCAAGAGAGCCCAGCAGCGACTACACCCTCTCCGAAGACTACGTAAAGCAGGTCTCCCCACTACACACCTACGAACTTTTTATAGGGGGACAGCAGGATTATTGGTGCTCCACTCCCTTTCCTGCTGGACATATACAGGAAGAGATGTATCAGCAGAGCCATCTCCATCATCAAAGACCCCTACCACCCATCGCATCACATATTCTCCATCCTGCCATCTGGGAAGAGGTACCGGAGCATTAGGTGCAAAACCAGCAGGATGCTCCTCAGCTTCTTCCCGCAGGTTATAAGACTGATAAACGGACTTTGTCCCCTGCCAAAGTATCGTGCACCAACCACCAACCTGGACACACTGCAGCAGAGCCACTGTCGTGCCGCTGCCGATCGGAACGCCTGTTGATGTTTAGTAGAGAGTAGAGTGTTAATTTGTTCATGATATATGTATTTTTACTTCTATTTATTTTTTACTGCACACTGAAATGGACACTGGTTGAGGAACGTTTTTTTGTTTCCTCTGGGTATGCGAATACTCAGGAAATGACAATAAAGATATACAATACAATATACAATATAGTGCATGTGTGGGATAGTGTTAATGTGCGGGGATCGCTGGTCGGCGAGGACTCGGTGGGCCGAAGGGGAAGATTCTCAAAACTAAACTAAACTAAAGATTTATTTTGCCCAGTGGGTGGGAAATCTCTGGAGTTCTCTCTCCCTAGGGAGTGGTGTAGCCTCAACCAGAGATCTCTCAAGAGATTTCTAGATATTGAGGAAACCCAGGGATAGGGGCGTAGAGGGGGTAGTACACCATTATTTTATCATTGCCCCACACTGAATTAGGATAAAAGAGGATAGATGGGTATCGAGGAGGGAATGCTTAGGATGCAGTGGATAAATCATTGCTTTATGGGCCTGTCTCACTTTGGCGATTTTTCAGGTGTCTGCTGGCGACTGTCAAATTGCTGGCAGTCGCCTGAAAAACCGGCAACAGGAACGGCGACTGTCAGAGTGGAACACACACACACACACACACACATCGCTTCCTTCACCAGCCCTTTATGCAAGCGGGGGACAGGGCAAGCGGGGGGAGCGCTGTCTGCGTGAAATTCACATGGTGCAAAGCCAGGGTGAAACAGACACACTGAAGAGGATGAACAGGAAGGTTGGCGCTTTAATTAAGACGGCTAAAGCACAGTGTATGGTAAGTCCTTTAAAAGAGGGGGGGTGTGGGGGGAGAGAGGGGGAGAAGGGGAGGGAGAAGGAGGGAGACAACTTTTAAGAAGCCAGAGATACACGGCTGTGAAGCTCGGCGGACATTAACATTACCGGTCGGTTATCCTTGGTTCTGAAAACTACTGCTTATGTTTTTTTCCCAATGAGCCAATGAAATTCACCGGTCAGCACCGGCTACAACCTACGAAAACCTTCGACCTTCTGACAACCCACTAGGGCCCTGGTGACCCACCTACGGCACGACAATTCTCGCTACTCTCCATGGCGACTTCATTCTAGTCGCCGCTTATTTTTCAACATGTTGAAAAATTCGCGGTGACCATAATGAGGCCGTGACTAGTTCCCAGAATGCGGGAACTCCTCGCGACCATGAAGGCGACTCCCCGGCAACCACCCGCGAACATGTGGCGACCATGTGGCGGACATGTGGCGACCTGCAGTCGTCAAAAAAGTCGCCTAAGTGGGTAACCCAGAGGTCAAGAGTAACCAGCGAGATACTTGAGATCAAATCCCATCACGACAGCGTTGGAATTTAAATTCAATTAATACCATAAAATGATTACCACAAGGCTACTGGATTGTTGTTAGAACCCCATCTTGTACATAAATGACCTTCAGGGACAATTGCCACATTTTACCTGATCTTTCCAGCATTTGATGCCCAGATTGCATAATAATCGCAAAATAACTTTTATTGCTATCTGTATTTTAGTTTGGTTTAATTTTAGTTTGAGATACAGCAGGGAAGCAGGCACTTTGGCCCAAGAATGATCCCAGGAATGAGTGGGTTAACATATGATGAGCGTTTGTCAGCACTGGGCCTGTACTCGCTGGAGTTTAGAAGAATGAGGGGGGACCTTATTGAAACTTACAGAGTAGTGACAGGCTTGGATAGAGTGGATGTGGAGAGGATGTTTCCACTAGTGGGAGAGTCTAGAACTAGAGGTCATGGCCTCAGAATTAAAGGACGGTCTTTTAGGAAGGAGGAGGAATTTCTTTAGTCAGAGGGTGGTGAATCTGTGGAATCCTTTGACACACAAGACTGTGGAGGCCACGTAAATAGGGTGTTTTTAGAGCAGAGATGGACATATTCTAGAGTAGTAAGGGTGTCAAAGGGTAATGGGCCTGTCCCACTTGGACGACCTAAGCTGCGAGTTTAGAAGAGTTTGCCCTCGACTCAAACTCGCAGCATGGTCGACACGAGGTCCTAGGTATGAAGTGGCTGGAACTCTCCTTCATGCTCGAGCGGCATAAACATTGACCTCCAATTTCCGGTAGCCCTTGCTGTCTCCTCCCCTTCTCAGCTCTCCCTCAACCCTCTGGCTCCTCCTCTTCCTTTCTCCTTTCTTCTCCACCCCCCCCCCCCCCCCCCCACCCAACATCAGTCTGAAGAAGGGTTTTGGCCTGAAACGTTGCCTATTTCTCCAGCATCTATAGATGCTGCTGCATCCTCCATAGTTGCTGCTGCACCCAATGAGTTTCTCCAGCACTTTTGTCTAACAGCAGTAGAGTTGCTGCCTCACAGCGCCCGACACCCAGGTTCAATCCTGACTACAGGTGCTATCTGTACGTTCTCCCCGTGACCTGCGTGGGTTTTCTCCAGGTGCTCCGGTTCCCTCCCACACCATATAACCATATAACCATATAACCATAACAGCACAGAAACAGGCCATCTCGGCCCTTCAAGTCCGTGCCGAACATTTTTTTTTTTTTTTTTTTTTTTTTACACCCCAAAGACGTGCGGGTTTGTAGGTTAATTGGCTTTGGTAAAAAAAATGTAAATTGTCCCTAGTGTGCAGGATAGTTGTCGTGTGCGTGGGTGATCGCCGCTCGGCACGGACTCGGTGGGCCGAAGGGCCTGTTTCCACGCTGTATCTCGAAAGTGAAAGGTAAAGTCGACCTCATGTGAGATAGTTTCTTCTGCCACAGATAAACACGGAGTAACTTACACGAGATATTATTCTGCTGATGATAGACACAAAATGCTGGAGTAACTAAGCGATACAGGCAGCATTTCTGGAGAGAAGGAACGGGTGACGTTTTGGGTCGAGACGTTAGGATCTCGACCCGAAACATCACCCATTCATAGAGTCAAAGAGTCATGGAGTGATACAGTGTGGAAACGGGTGCTTCGGCCCAACTTGCCCACACCGGCCAACATGGCCCATCTACACTAATCCCACCTACCTGCGCTTAGTCCATATCCCTCCAAACTTATCCTATCCATGTACCTGTCTAAGTGTTTCTTAAACGTTGGGATAGTCCCAGCCTCAACTACCTCCTCTGGTAGTTTGTTCCATACACCCACCACCCTTTGTGTGAAAAAGTTACCCCTCAGATTCCTATTAAATATTTTCCCCTTCACATTGAACCTATGTCCTCTAGTCCTCGATTCCCCTACTCTGGGCAAGAGACTCTGTGTATCTACCCGATCTATTCCTCTCATTATTCTTCTCTCCAGAGATGCTGCCTGTCCCGCTGAGTTACTCATTTAGAATATTGTGTTCACGATATAGGAAAGATATTGTCAAACTTGAAGGGTTCATAAAAAATGTACGAGGATGTTGCCAGGACTGGAAGGTGTGAGCTATAGAGAGCGGTTGAGCAGGCTGGGTCTCTATTCCATGGAGCGCAGGAGGATGAGGGGTGATCTTATAGAGGTGTACAAAATCATGAGATGAATAGAGCAGGTGGATGCACAGAGTCTTTTGCCCAGAGTAGGGGAATCGAGGACCAGAGGGCATAGGTTCAAGGTCAAGGGGAAAAGGGGAATCAAGGACCAGAGGGCATAGGTTCAAGGTGAAGGGGAAAAGATTTAATAGGAATCCGAGGGGTAACATTTTCACACAAAGGGCGGCGGGTGTATGGAACAAGCTGTTAGAGGAGGTGGTTGAGGCTGAGACTATCCCATCGTTCAAGAAACAGTTAGACACGTACATGGATAGGACAAGTTTGGAGGGATATGGACCAAGCGCGGGCAAGTGGGACTAGTGTAGCTTGGACATTGTTGGCTGGTGCGGGTGAGTTTGGGATGAAGGGCCTGTTTCCACACTGTATCATTCTATGATTCTATGACTCTGTGACTCCAGTATTTTGTGTCTATCTTTGGTTTAAACCAGCATCTGCAGTTCCTTCCTAGACATATTATTCTGCTGCTTGTTACTGACTGAGAAAATGACAAATGTGTGATGTTAGGTCTCCTTGCTCTCTCAGTGACAGATTGACTGCACAAGGCACTGATGACACAGTGACACTATTTTTAATGATGTCAAATTTGCTGTTAATATTTTCTCAGACAGCTACAGGAAGCAGGCAGCTGTCTCATATTATGGCCTTCTACCCTTGGCTCATTCATATTCATCCCTCCCATACCACCAACTATAAACTACTGCCACTGTATCACAGCCGCCACTATAACTCCCAGGTTATTGCTTCAGAGGAAGATGTGAATGTACATCTACAAGAATAGTGGGCAGCACGGTGGCTCGGCGGTAGTTTGCCCCTCAGGTTCCCACTAAATCTTTCCCCCCTCTCACATTTTAAACCCATCTCAATCTCTGGAAACTGGATTCTACTACTCTGGGAAAAAGACTGTGCAGTCATCTCATCTATTCCCCTCATGATTTTATACATCTCCATAATATCACTATACCTGCAGCGCCAGAGACCCAGGTTCGATCCTGACCACGGGTGCTTGTCTGTACAAGGAAGTGGCCGATTCGGGCTGTCCTGACGTCGGAGTATCGATCACCCCGACGAGAGGGCCTGTACATCCGGCTGTCCGCAGCGGCGACGAAGGAGGGTTCATGGCCTCGACCACGAATGAACAAGGAAGGAGGACTGACTGAACTTTGTTGCCTTCCACCACAGTGAAGAATGCTGTGGTGGATGTTTATGTTAAATTCTATTGTGTTTTGTGTGTTCTTTTTTCAATCGTATCATTGTTGCTGGCAAATTCATTTCACTGCACCTTAGTTGGTGCATATGACGAATAAATTTGTATTGTATTGAACTGTATTGTACGGAGTTTGTACATTCTCCCCGTGACCTGCATGGGTTTTTCTCCAGGATCTCCGCTTTCCTCCCACACTCCAAAGACGTACCCGGTTTGTAGATTAATTGGCTTGGCATTAAAATGTAAATTGTCCCTAGTGTGTGTACGGTAGTGTTAGTGTGCGGGGATCGTTGGTCGGCGCGGACTCGGTTTCCGTGCTGTATCTCTAATCTAATCTAATAATATAAGACATAGGAATAGAACTGGACCATTCCCTTTATCATGTATCTGTCCACGGTGAACGGCTCGATTGTAATCATGTATTGTCTTTCCGCTGACTGGTTAGCACGCAGCAAAAGCCTTTCACTGTACCTCGCTACACGATAAACTAATAAACTAAACTCCAGTCCCAGTTTTGGTCTCAGCTTCACTATTTTTAATCCGATTCACAAAACCCTTGACCCCACTATAGTAAAAAAATCATAAAGGTTCAGATACAGACCTCTGAAGACGTCGGAAGTAGGGTCTTGATCCGAAACATCACGTTTTCTTTTTCTCCAGAGATGTTGCCTGACCCGCTGAGTTACTCCAGCATTTTGTGTTTGTCTGCAGACCCTTCAGCCCATCAGGTCTCTGCTGAACATTGAGCACTTGCACTAATCACCTCTTATTCTCCCTACTTTCTCATTAACCCCTCTGACATCGCTTCCCCCATGGATCCTGCCCTCTCACTACACTGGGCCTGAGGGGTAGTATGGCCTCTTTTCTTGCCCTTTTAAAGACACAGTGGTTGCATCGTGGTCTGATACGCCTATTCCAATGAACAGGAAAAGGTGCAGAGCGCGGTGGACTCAGCCCGGTCCTGCACGGGCACAGGCCTCCCCTCCATCGAAAGCATCGACATGAAGCGCTGCATCCACAAGGTGGTATCTATCATCAAGGATCCCCACCATCCGAGCCCTGGCCCTCATCTCACAAGTTATAGGAGTAGAATTAGGCCATTCGGCCCATCGAGTCCACTCCGCCATTCAATCATGGCTGATCTCTGCCTCCTGATCCCATTCTCCTGCCCTCTCCCCATAACCCTTGAAATCCATTCCAATCAAGAATTTGTCCATCTCTGCCTTAAAAATATCCACTGCCTTAGCCTCCACAGCCCAGATTAACTAACCTGTGACGAAAAAAGTTCCTCCTCACCTCCTTTCTAAAAGAGCACTCTTTAATTCTGAGGCTATGACCTCTGGTCCTAGACTCTCCCACCAGTGGAAACATCCTTTCCACATCCACTCTATCTATGCCTTTCATTATTCTGTAAGTTTCAATGAGGTCCCCACTCAACCTTCTAAACTCCAGCGAGTAGAGGCCCAATGCTGTCAAGCGCTCATCATATGTTAACCCACTCATTCCTGAGATCATTCTTGTAAACCTCCTCTGGACCCTCTCCAGAGCCAGCACATCCTTCCTCAGATATGGAGCCCAAATTTGCTCACAGTGCTCCAAATGTGGCTGCTACCATCGGGCAGGAGATGCAAAAACCTGAAGTCCCAAACCATTAGGTTCAGGAATGCTACTTTCCGATAACTATCAGGTTCATGAACGAACCCATAAAACCCTAATCCAATCTAGGCAATGCAACGCCATGGTCTACCTCTTGCACATTCATGGATTTGTTTTATTTACCAATTTCGTTTGCACAGTCTTCTTTCTTTTAGAAATGTTTGCCTAATTTATGTAGAATTTACGTGTATTAATTCTTGAGTGTTTGTCTGAGTGTTGTCGTTTGTGTGCCTGTCTGACTAGAATCATAGTCACTCATAGAGTGATACAGTACATCTTGAGGAAATGCGATTCCTCCTAATAGATAAATTTGACCAATTCATAACGAGTTGGTCTCCATTTGTCGTCTTTTTGGAAACATATGGTGCAAAACAGGTGTAAAAGCTAATCCGTGACTGCGGATGGTCAAGATTATAAATGATCTTCTCTTCTTTTATTCTCTTTCTTCTATTTTCTATATCTCAACTTTCTTTTTTCATTCTTTATTTTTCTATTTCACACACTATATATCTCACATTTTTCTATTTTTCATTATCTAACTTTTTTCTTTTTCTTCTTTATTACAAACATTTTTTTTAATAAGAAGCTGTACATAAAAGGTATTATGAAAATATGATTGTATACAATTGTACTTACTTCTAATAAAATAAAAATATTTTAAATTAAAAAAAAAAAAAAAAAAGAGTGATACAGTGTAGAAACAGGTCCTTCGGCCCAACTTGCCCACACCGGCCAACATGTCCAAGCTACAGTAGTCCCACCTACCTGCCGTTGCCTCATATCCCTCCAAAGCCATGTACCTGTCTAATTGTTTCTTAAACATTGCGATTGTCCCTGCATCAACTACCTCTTCTGTCAGCTCGTCCCATACACCCACCACCCTTTGTGTGAAAAAGATTCCTATTAAATCTTTTCCCCTTCAGCTTAATGGGCCTGTCCCACTGAGGCGACTTTTTAGGCGAGTGCAGGAGACTCTGCGCTCACCACATGGTCGCCACATGTTCGCTGGTGGTCTCTGGTGAGTCTCCTTCACGGTCGCGAGGAGTTCCCGCATTCTGGGAACTAGTCGCGGCCTCAGTATGGTCGCAGCAATTGGTCGCCATGGAGATAATCGATTATCCTGTAGTCATAGGTGCAGTTGTAGTGGGGTCGCCATGTAGTTGTAGGTAGTCAAGGTAGTCGTTAGTAGTTTTAGCTAATCGCCTTTGCTGACCGGTCATTTTCATTGGCTCATTGGGAAAAAAAAATGTAAGTAGGAGTTTTCAGAACCAAGGAAAACCGACCGGTAATGTTAAATGTCCGCCAAACTTCACAGCTTTGTATCACTGGCTTATTAAAAGTTGTCTGGCTTCTTAAAAGTCTCTCCACTCCTTCTCCCCCCTTCTCCCCCCCTCCCCCTCCCCCCTTTCCCCCCCTCTTTTAAAGGACTTACCGTACACTGTGCTAGCCATCTATATTACAGCGCCAACCTTCCTGTTCATCGCGGTGTTTGTCTTTATCACCTTGGCTTTGCACCGTGTGAATTTCAGACAGCGCTACCCCCGCTTGCGCTGGCCCCCGCCTTAGCGATGTGTTTGTGTGTGTGTGTGTGTGTGTGTGTGTGTGTGCGTGTGTGTGTGTGTGCGTGTGTGCGTGTGTGTGTGTGTGTGTGTGTGTGTGTGTGTGTGTGTGTGTGTGTGTGCGTGAGTGTGTGTGTGTGTGTGTGTGTGTGTTCCACTCTGACGGTCGCCGTTCCGGTTCCCGGCTTTTCAGTGCACTGGAAAATCGCTTAAGTGGGACAAGCCCATAAGCCTGTGTCTTCTGGTCCTCGATTCCCCTACTCTGGGCAAAAGACTCTGTGCGTCTACCTGAACTTTTCCTCTCATGATTTTGCATACCTCAATAAGATCATCCCCCATCTTCCTGCGCTCCAAGGAAAAAAGTCCCAGCCTACTCAACCTCTCCCTATATGAACAAATAGACTATGGACGATAGGCAATAGGTGCAGGAGTAGGCCATTCCAGAACCGCCATTCACTGTGATCATGGCTGATCATCCACAATCAGTACCCTGTTCCTGCCTTCTCCCCATATCCCTTGACTCCGCTATCTTTAAGAGCTCTATCTAACTCTCTCTTGAAAGCTTCCAGAGAATTGGCCTCCACTGCCTTCTGAGGCAGAGAATTCCACAGATTCACAACTCTCTGGGTGAAAACGTTTTTCCTCATCTCCGTTCTAAATGGTCGACCCCTTATTCTTAAATTGTGGCCCCTGGTTCTGGATGCCCCCAACATCGGGAACATGTTTCCTGCCTCTAGCGTGTCCAATCCCTTAATAATCTTATATGTTTCAATAAGGTCCCTCTCATCCTTCTAAATTCCAGTGTATACAAGCCCAGTCACTCAAGAGACTGTTGGCTGCTTCCTGATACTGCCTGATAAATGTTTCTAGTAACCTGTTAGTTCAGTTTAGTTTACTGTCACGTACTGAAGTACAGTGAAAAGCTTTTGTTGCGTGCTATCCAGTCAGCGGAAAGACAATACATGATTGCAATTGAGCCATTCACAGTGTACAGATACATATTCAGGGAATAACGTTTAGTGCAAGGTAAAGCCAGTAAAGTCCGATCAAAGATAGTCCGAGGGTCACCGATGAGGTAGACAGTAGTTCAGCACTGCTCTCTGGTTGTGGTAGGGTGATTCAGTTGCCTGATAACAGCTGGGAAGAAACTGTCCCAGAATCTGGAGGTGTGCGTTTTCACACTTCTATACATTTTGCCCGATGTGAGAAGGGAAAAGTGTACAAAATCATGAGAGGAATAGATTGGGTAGATGCACAGAATTTTTTTGCCCAGAATAAGGGAATGGAGAATGAGAGGACATAGGTTTAAGGTGAAGGGTAAAAGATTTAATAGGAAACTGAAGGGTAACCTTTTCACACAAAGGGCGGTGGGTGAATGGAATAAGCTGCCAGAGGAGGGAGTTGAGGCAGGACTATCATACCATTTAAGAAAACTTTAAGCAGGTACATGGATATAACAAGTTTAGAGGGATATGGGCCAAACACAGTCAGGTGGAACTAGTGTAGATGCAGCATATTGGTTGGCATGTGCAACGTGGGCCGAAGGGCCTGTTTCTTCGCTGGAAGACTCAATGACTAGGAGGTTGTTCAAGCAAGTACTATCGCAACATTTAATAAACAATTAGACAGGTTTTACCTCTGCTACTCCTGTTCATGGCTATTAACATTGATGAACATGCTACAATGTGTAGGAAGGAACTGCAGATGCTGGGTTTACACTGATAGACACAAAATGCTGGAGTAACAGGCAGCATCTCTGGAGATAAGGAATGGCTGATGTTTCGAGTCGAGACCCTTCTTCAGACTCAGGGTCAGAGGAGTGGGGGACACAGAGATAAGGAAAGGTAAGGTTTGAAAACGAGACTGATGTCTCGGGGATGCAGTTCAAGGGAAATGTAGAATAGATCAAATGGGCGTTATGGGCGGCACGGTGACACAGCGGTAGTGTTGCTGCTTTACAGCGAATGCAGCGCAGGAGACCCGGGTTCCATCCTGACTACGGGTGCTGTCTGTACATTGAATGGCTCGAAGGGCCGAATGGCCTACGCCTGCACCTATCGTCTATGTATCTATGTATCTACGTTCTCCCCGTGACCTGCGTGGGTTTTCTCCGAGATCTTCGGTTTCCTCCCACACTCCAAAGACTCGAAAGACAGGTATGTAGGTTAATTGGCATGGTAAATGTTTTAAAAAATTGTCCCTAGTGGGTAAAGGATAGTGTTAATGTGCAGGGATCACTGGTCGGCGCGGACCCGGTGGGCCAAAAGGGCCTGTTTCTGCGCTGTATCTCTAAACTACAGAGATAAAATTTAATCAGGGGGACATACTCTGTATGTATTTAATCATACAGGGATTTTTTTTAAAAGGGGTATGTACATGTACATACCTGAACGTGTATCTACTGTCGGAGAACAAGGATGGGGGAGGGATGGAGAGAGAGGGAAAGCAAGGGTTACTTGGAGATGAAGAAGTCAATCTTCATGGGATACCACAATCACAGCAAAAGTGCCCAGGTAAACAGAACAGCTAACAAGACCTCCTCAGTAACTAAATTTGCTGGATTATCATGGGAGCAGTTGGGCCATTACGTTGAAGCTTCCTAATAGAATCGTTGGATGAAATACTGAAGAGATACCCACGGGACTGATAGTGCTTTGAAAATGAATCTTCAGGAACCGAGGGCTTCATTTCACCTCTTGCTAATGTTCTAGCGTGGGTCACCTGTGTCTATATCCCCCATTGGCTGCAAACAGAAATCCTTAAGACTTGCTTTAAGGTTGAACTCTGAGGTCGCTCAGCTCTCCAAAGTACAGACGGTGCCAGGAGATTGATATGTTACATTATTGATAACTGTTATTTAATAATGGATATCATCCATGGATTAGCAGCAGCCATTTCAGTTCCGAGTCAGGCTTTTGTTAGTTTAAAGACCTGCTCCCGACATCCCAGGGCACATGCAAACTAAAACAACGTGCTGGAGGAACGCTGTGGGTCAGGCAACAACTGTGGAGCGAATTTAGATTAGTTTAGTTTAGTTTAGAGGTAGACCCACCTTGTTCATGATGACCAACCTGGCATCTGGGCTAGTCCCATTTGCCTGCATTTGGACCATATCCCTTTAAACCCTTCCTATCCATATACAGTATCTGTCCACATCTTTTAAAAATCATAATTGCATCCGTTTCTATAGCTTCTGGAGCTTCCTCTGGCAGCTCGTTCCAGATACAGACTACCCCCCCGAGTGAAAATGTTGCCCCTGAGATCCTTCTTAAATCTCTCCCCTCTCCCTTTGAGCCCGTGCCGGCCAGCGATCCCCACACACTAACACTATCCTGCACACACTGGGGACAACTTACATTTATACCAAGTCAATTATCCTACAAACCCGTAAGTCTTTGGAGTGAGGGAGGAAACTGGAGCACCCGGAGAAAACCCACGCAGGTCACGGGGAGAACGTGCGTACACTCATTCTGCATTCCCTTATTCTGGGCAAAAAAAATAAAAAAAAGAGGTGAAAAAACGGACAGCATCTCTTGTACCACCACGGGGCAAACTCCAGGCCAATACTGAATCTGAACACTGAAGGTATGTTGTGCCATCAGAGGTAGCTTCATATTGAACATGCCACAGGTGAGAAATGTAAGCAATAACCCTCCAGTGAAAGATATTCGACATCACTATTTTGGAAAAAGTAGGGGAACCCCCTTGTGCACTGACCAAGATTACTAATTATCTCAATGCCCCAATGATACTTTATTGTCACGTGGACCTAGGTACAGTCAAATTCTTTGCTTTGCGTACAACACACAAAGTACCCAAAGAGGCGCCACGCCGACAAACACACATAGTTCTCCCCCCCCCCCCCGTTGTCTGGGGCCCTCCATGTTCTCTCAGTGGCCCCCCCCCCTCATTGTCTGGGGCCCTCCGTTCTCTCAGTGCCCCCCCCCCCATCGCCGGGTCACTCTATGTTCTTGCCGTTTCTCTCCTCCCCACAGATAGATAGATATATGATGGATGGATGAATGGATCAGTCAATTGATCAATTGATCGGTTGATTTATTGATCGATTGGTCGATTGATCAATAGATCGATAGATCGTTTGATGGTTGATAGATCTTTTGATTGATTGATCGATCGATCGATCGATCGATCGATCGGTTGATTGATTTGGGGATTTTGGCATGAATTAATTCAGCTCATTGAGTCCACACTGACCGTCGATGACCCATTTACACCAGTTCGATGCTATGCTACATTGACAGCAACTCCCTACACGCTAGGGACAGAAAACGGAGTATCCAAAGGAAACCCATGTGGTCACGGGGAGAATGTGCAAACTCCACATAGACAGCACTCGGCATCAGGATTAAACATAGGCCTGGCACTATGGGGCAGCGGCTCTACCAGCTGCACCACCAAATGTCCTAAATCATTCCAGATCTTCCTTTTCATAGTCAGAGTCATTTAGACAGGGAGCGAGGAAACAGGCCCTTCGGCCCATCATGCCCATGCTAACCAACATGCCCAATCTACTCTAGTTCCACCTGCCTGTGCTTGTCCCATATCCCTCTAAACCTATCCTACCCTAAATATTTCTTAAACGTTGGGATAGTCCCTGCCACAAATACCTTCGCCGGCAGCTTGCTCCATACACCCACCACCCTTGGCGTAAACATGTACCTCTCAGGTTCCCATTAAATCTTTCCCCCTTCACCTTAAACCTATGTCCGCTGGTTCTTGGTTCCCCTACTCTGGGCAAAAGTCTGTGCAGAGTCTACTCGATCTATTCCTCTCATGATTTTGTACACCTCTGTAAGATCACCCCTCATCCTCCTGCGCTGCAAGGAATCGGGTCCTAGTCTGCTCAACCTCTCCCTATAGCTCAGGCCCTCAAGCTACTTTAGGTTTTGTTTTAGGTTTATTATAGTCACGTGTACCGAGGTAGAGCGAAAAGCAGATCAGATAATACTTTACATAAATACAATCGTCAAACTTAACTACGATACATAGAGCAGAGGGGAATTCAGAATATAGTTCTCAGCATTGTAATGCAACAGTTCCATTGAGAATATCCAATGTCCGCAATGAGGTGTAGGAGAGTTGCACCGTACCCGAGCTTATGGAAGGACCATTCAGAAGATTGATCACAGAGGGGACATGGTAGCTGTTCCTGAGTCTGGTGGTGCGCACTTTCAAGCTTCTGTACCTTCTGCCCGGATAGGAGCAGGGAGAAGAAGGAATGGCCGAGCGTCAGAAGTTATGGGGGGAAGGCAGGAGAATGGGGTTAGGAGGGAGAGATAGATCAGCCATGATTGAATGGCGAAGTAGACTAGATGGGCCGAATGGCCTAATTCTACTCCTATCACTTGGAATCTTATGACCTTATGACCAGGTGGGACGAGTCTTTGAATATGTTGGTTGTTTTTCCGAGACAGCGTGATGTGTGGATGGAGTCAATGGTGGGATCAAGTCCGTGTGATGGACTGGGCGACATCCACAACTCTCTGCGGTTCCCTGTAGTCTTGGGGCAGAGCTGTTCCCACACCAGACTGTGATGCAACCCGACAGCAAGCTTTCTATTTGCAGAATAATACAGTCTAGTTCATTGTCACGTGTACGATGAACAGCTTTTGCCGGGTGATAAATCCAGTCAGCGGAAAAGCAATACATAATAACAATCGAGCCATTGACAGCGTGTAGATACATGATAAGAGAATAACGTTCAGTGCAAGGTAAAGCCAGCAAAGTCCGAGGGTCACCAATGGGCAAGGTAGATAGTGGTTCATGACCGCTCTCTGGTTGCGGTAGGATGATTCAGTTGCCTGATCACAGCTGGGAAGAAACTGTCCCTGAATCTGGAGGTGTGCGCATACATAGACATGCAGGTGAGCTGAGAAACAATGCCAACTTCAATTCCCAATTAGGTTGGTCAACTTGCCACCCCCACTGGCAACGAAACCTTTCTTATTCAAATCAGCCCTGCGTTTAATCACTTGTTATAATTTTGTGAGAGTAATTAAAGATAAATTTAGCGTTGAGTGAATAGAGCGGCTTGCTGGCAATGTTGCTTCCTACAGAGAGAGCACGGAAACAATGGAAAGGTGAATAGGTACCTCCGCCACTATTCATAGATCTCTCCGGGCTTCACCAACTGTTAGTGTGACCCACGATTACGTCAATCAACAGGCACCTTAACGGCAGCACTGAAAATCTCTTAGTTCTGGAGATCTGCAATCAAATCGAAAATTACAACTTGCGTTTGTCACATAGTCATGGAGTGATACAGAGTGGAAACAGGCCCTTCGGCCCAACTTGCCCACACCGGCCAACATATCCCAGCTACACTAGTCCCACCTTGCCCGCATTTGGTCCACATCCCTCCAAACCTGTCCTATCCATGTACCTGTCTAGCTGTTTCTTAAACGCTGCCATAGTCCCAGCCTCAACTACCTCCTCTGGCAGCTTGTTCCATACACCCAGCACCCTCTGTGTGAGAAAGTTACCCCTCAGATTCCTATTAAATATTTTCTCCTTCACCTTAAACCTATGTCCTCTGGTCCTCGATTCACCTACTCTGGGCAAGAGACTCTGTGCATCTACCCGATCTATCCCTCGCATGATATTATACACCTCTATAAGATCACTCCTCATCTTCTTGCACTCCAAGTAATAGAGTCCCAGCCTGCTCAACCTCCCTATAGCCCACTGAGTCCACACATAGATCACTTTGAAATTTGGACCATTTGGTCTGGTCCTACTCTTTGAAAACATAGACTTAGAGATACAGCATGGAAACAGGTCCCTCGGCCCACCTAGTCCACACCGACCAGTGATCCCTGTCCACTAGCATCCATCCTACATATTATGGACAATTTACAATTTTACAGAAGCCAATTAACCTACAAACCTACATGTCTTTGGGATGTGGAGGAAACCAGAACACCTGGAGAAAACCCACACAGTCGCAGGGAGAACGTACAAACTCCATACAGACAAGCACCCGTAGTCAGGTTTGAACCCGGGTCTCTCGAGCTGTAAGGCAGCAACTCTACCGCTGCGCCACCATAACGCCCTTTTAGGGCATAAGAAACAGGGCACAAGGACATAAGGAATAGCAGTAGAATTAGGCCATTTGGCCCATCAAGTCTACTTTGCCATTCAATCATGGATGATCTATCTCTCCCCCCTATCCCCATTCTCCTGCCTTCTCCCCAGAACCTCTGACACCCGTGCTAGTAAAGAATCTATCTATCTCTGCCTTAAAAGTACCCACTGACTTGGCCTCCACAGCCTTCTGTGGCAAAGAATTCCACAGATTCACCACACTCTAACTAAAGAAATTTCTCCTCATCTCCTTCCTAAAAGAACGTCCTTTAATTCTGAAGCTATGACCTCTAGTCCTAGACTCTCCCACTAGTGGAAACATCTAATATTTGGCATGTTTGACCTCTGTATCTCCACACGTATTGCGTGAGTAAATGACCTTGTAATCTCTCTAATATCTCACCATTATAAAAGACCAAGCCTCCAGTTCCTGATGACCATTGCATTTGTTGAGCAATTTCAGGGAGAAATAGCTTGATCGATCGGTGAAGATTAAATCTAGCAATTTTCTTCTTTAAATATCAAGGTTGAGTCTTGACAGTCGAACGCGGAGAGCCAAAGATGGGCTGGAGAATCTGCAGCTATTTAGTGTCAGAGCATGAGGCCAGCAGCATAATCAAGGACCAGTCGCACCCTGGCCACACTCCCTCTTCTCCCCTCTCCCATCAGGAAAAAGGGACAGAAGTGTGAAAACGCACACCTCCAGATTCTGGGACGGTTTCTTCCCAGCTATTATCAGGCAACTGAACCATCCTACCACAACTAGAGAGCAGTGCTGAAATACTATCTACCTCTTTGATGTCTGTTGGACGATCCTCAATTGGACTTTGCTGGCTTTACCTTGCACTAACGTTATTCCCTTATCGTGTATCTCTACACTGTAAATGGATCGATTGTAATCATGTAATGTCTTTCTGCTGACTGGATAGCACGCGACAAAGGCTTTTCACTGTACCTCGGTACGCTTGACAATAAACTAAACTGAACTGAGAGTGAGTCCACAATCTTTGCTTCCAAGTCAGAGTACAGTGGCAAGAGGAGGAGAGGCACAAGGGGAAGAAGTGGACTGGACTGACTCATACAAATCATAGGTCGTGGTACATATAGGTACCAATGACATAGGTAAAAAAAGAGAAGAGGTCCTGAAAGGAGAATTTAGGGAGTTAGGAGGGGAGTTAAGGAGAAGGACAGCAAAGGTAACAATCTCGGGATTACTGCCTGTGCCACGCGACAGTGAGAGTAGGAATGGAGCGAGGTGGAGGATAAATGCGTGGCTGAAGGACTGGTGCAGAGGGCAGGGATTCAAATTTCTGGATCATTGGGACCTCTTTTGTGGAAGGTGCGACCTGTACAAAAAGGATGGGTTGCACTTGAACCTGAGGGGGACCAATATCCTGGCGGGAAGATTTGCAAAGGCTACTGGGGAGACTTTAAACTAGAACGGTTAGGGGGAGGGACTCAAATAGAGAAAGCTATTAGACAGTGTGTGAGGCAGGAGGCAGAGAAGGAAAACACTCAGACCCAACATGTAGGGGGGAAAGAAGAAAACAATAATAAACAGAGAATAAGAGGTGGTGGGGTTCTTAAATGGGTGAGCAGAGAAACAGAGGGGTGTAAAATGTGGGCAGAAGCAATAGGTAGCAAGGTGAAAAGTAAAAGTGGCAGGCAGACAAATCCAGGGCAAAAATCAAAAAGGGCCACTTTACAACATAATTGTATAAGGGGTAAAAGCGTTGTAAAAACAAGCCTGAAGGCTTTGTGTCTCAATGCAAGGCGCATTCGTAATAAGGTGGATGAGTTGAACGTGCAGATAGCTATTAATGATTATGATATAGTTGGGATCACGGAGACATGGCTCCAGGGTGACCAAGGCTGGGAGCTGAACATCCAGGGATATTCAATATTCAGGAGGGATAGAGAGAAAGGAAAAGGAGGTGGGGTAGCGTTGCTGGTTAAACAGGAAATTAGAAATGCATGCAACAAAGGCAAAACAGTTATAATGGGTGACTTCAATCTACATATAGATTGGGTGAATCAAATTGGCAGGGGTGCTGAGGAAGAGGATTTCTTGGAATGTATGCGGGATAGTTATCTAAACCAACATGTAGAGGAACCAACGAGAGAGCAGGCTATTCTAGACTGGGTATTGAGTAATGAGGAAGGGTTAATTAGCAGTCTTGTTGTGCGTGCCCCCTTGGGCAAGAGTGACCATAATATGGTTGAGTTCTTCATTAGGATGGAGAGTGACATTGTTAATTCAGAAACAATGGTTCTGAACTTAAAGAAAGGTAACTTTGAGGGTATGAGACGGGAATTGGCCAAGATTGACTGGCAATTGATTCTTAAAGGGTTGACGGTGGATATGCAATGGAAGGCATTTAAAGGCTGCATGGATGAACTACAACAATTGTTCATCCCAGTTTGGCAAAAGAATAAATCAGGGAAGGTAGTGCATCCGTGGATAACAAGGGAAATCAGGGATAGTATCAAAACAAAAGATGAAGCATACAAATTAGCCAGAAAAAGCAGCCTACCAGAGGACTGGGAGAAATTCAGAGTCCAGCAGAGGAGGACAAAGGGCTTAATTAGGAAAGGGAAAATAGATTATGAAAGAAAACTGGCAGGGAACATAAAACCTGACTGCAAAAGTTTTTATAGATATGTGAAGAGAAAGAGATTAGTTAAAACAAATGTAGGTCCCTTGCAGTCAGAAACAGGTGAATTGATCATGGAGAACAAGGATATGGCGGACCAATTGAATAACTACTTTGGTTCCGTCTTCACTAAGGAAGACATAAATAATCTGCCGGAAATAGCAGGGGACCGCGGGTCAAAGGAGATGGAGGAACTGAGTGAAATCCAGGTTAGTCGGGAAGTGGTGTTGGGTAAATTGAATGGATTAAAGGCCGATAAATCACCAGGGCCAGATAGGCTGCATCCCAGAGTACTTAAGGAAGTAGCTCCAGAAATAGTGGCTGCATTAGTGATAATTTTTCAAAACTCTTTAGATTCTGGAGTAGTTCCTGAGGATTGGAGGGTAGCAAACGTAACCCCACTTTTTAAGAAGGGAGGGTGAGAGAAAACGGGGAATTACAGACCAGTTAGTCTAACATCGGTAGTGGGGAAACTGCTAGAGTCAGTTATTAAAGATGGGATAGCAGCACATTTGGAAAGTGGTGAAATCATTGGACAAAGTCAGCATGGATTTACAAAAGGTAAATCATGTCTGACAAATCTTATAGAATTTTTCGAGGATGTAACCAGTAGAGTGGATAGGGGAGAACCAGTGGATATGTTGTATCTGGACTTTCAGAAGGCTTTCGACAAGGTCCCACATAAGAGATTAATATATAAACTTAAAGCACACGGTATTGGGGGTTCAGTATTGATGTGGATAGAGAACTGGCTGGCAAACAGGAAGCAAAGAGTAGGAGTAAACGGGTCCTTTTCACAATGGCAGGCAGTGACAAGTTTGCGGATGACACTAAGCTGGGGGGCAGTGTTAGCTGTGAGGAGGATGCTAGGAGACTGCAAGGTGACTTGGATAGGCTGGGTGAGTGGGCAAATGTTTGGCAGATGCAGTATAATGTGGATAAATGTGAGGTTATCCACTTTGGTGGCAAAAACAGGAAAGCAGACTATTATCTAAATGGTGGCCGATTAGGAAAAGGGGAGATGCTGCGAGACCTGGGTGTCATGGTACACCAGTCATTGAAAGTAGGCATGCAGGTGCAGCAGGCAGTGAAGAAAGCGAATGGTATGTTAGCTTTCATAGCAAAAGGATTTGAGTATAGGAGCAGGGAGGTTCTACTGCAGTTGTACAGGGTCTTGGTGAGACCACACCTGGAGTATTGCGTACAGTTTTGGTCTCCAAATCTGAGGAAGGACATTATAGCCATAGAGGGAGTGCAGAGAAGGTTCACCAGACTGATTCCTGGGATGTCAGGACTTTCATATGAAGAAAGACTGGATAGACTCGGCTTATACTCGCTAAAATTTAGGAGATTGAGAGGGGATCTTATAGAAACGTACAAAATTCTTATGGGGGTGGACAGGCTAGATGCAGGAAGATTGTTCCCGATGTTGGGGAAGTCCAGGACAAGGGGTAACAGCTTAAGGATAAGGGGGAAATCCTTTAAGACCGAGATGAGAAAAAACGTTTTCACACAGAGAGTGGTGAATCTCTGGAACTCTGTGCCACAGAGGGTAGTTGACGCCAGTTCATTGGCTATATTTAAGAGGGAGTTAGATGTGGCCCTTGTGGCTAAAGGGATCAGGGGGTATGGAGAGAAGGCAGGTACGGGATACTGAGTTGGATGATCAGCCATGATCATATTGAATGGCGGTGCAGGCTCGAAGGGCCGAATGGCCTACTCCTGCACCTATTTTCTATGTATCTATGTATCTATAGAGTCATATCATTATACAGCATGGAAACAGGCCCTTCAGCACAATATGTTAATGCCGACCAACATAAGTGGGGGGGGGGGGTGTGGCACGGTGCTGTCTGTACAGAGTTTGTACGTTCTCCCCGTGACCTGCATGGGTTTTCTCCGGGATCTCCAGTTTGCTCTCACACTCCAAAGATGTACAGGTTTGTAGGTTAATTGGCTTGGTAAAATTGTGAATTGTCCATCGCGTGTGAAGGATAGTGTTGGTGTGCGGGGATCGCTGGTCAGCGCAGACTCAGTGGGCCGAAGGGCCTGTTTCCGTGCTGTATCTCTAAACTAAACTAAATTAAACATGCCCCATTGACACGAGCCCTACCTTCCCACATATCTTCCATATCCTTCTTAACTTATTCTTTCCATGTACCTGTCCAATTGGTTTTTAACCTATGTGATAGCACCTGCCTTAATCACCTTCTCCGGCAGCTCGTTCCATACACCTACCACCCTTTGTGTAAAAACGTTCTGAAATCTTTCTCCCCTCACTTTAAACCTATGTCCTCTGCTTCTTGATGCCCCTACTCTGAGTAAAAGACTCTTTCTATTCCTCTCATGATCTTATACACCGAGTCCCACTCATTCAAACACAATATTCAGACACAACCCTGATGGAGCAGGTTTGTAGGGAGAGGGGTAAAACGCGGGCAGGTCGGACTAGTGTAGCTGGGGCATTGTTGGCCGTTGTGGGCAAGTTGGGTCAAAGGGCCTGTTTCTTTTTTTTTTTAATTTTTTATTTATTAGAAGTACATTACATTACAACCACATACATTAGTACTCGTCACTTATATCTTCTTACAATTAATGTACTCCGTTTGTTTTTTACACTAGTAAAAGGAAAGGATGAGATTGAAAGAAAGAAGAAAGTGAAGGAAAAAGTGAGAGTGTAGAAAGTGTGACAACAAGACAGAACGAAGACCCTATAAGAACAAAATTAAAAACAAAAGAAAAAGAGTTAAGAAATAGACCCTAGAAAAGAAGGAGAAAGAGAAAGAGGAGAAAGAGAAAAACAAATAGTTTTTATGAGCATTACGCAAATGGGACATACCAACTTTCCAGCTATCATCACCCTTTACCTGACCTCAGTTTTTTTTTTTTTTTAAGGTACCTTTGCACCCTATATTTGTAATAATTCTATAAATGCAGACCACGTCAGATGGAAGTGATCTGGTTTACCTGCCAGGAGGAGTCTTATCTCTTCTAGGTGTAATGTTTCGAACATATTTGAAATCCACATGTTTATAGTTGGCAAAAGGCCTGTTTCAACGCTGTATCACTCTATGACTCTATGACCATGACTTCCTACCTCTACATGCGATTTCCATGAAGATACGGAAAATGTTTAGAGGACGTTAAGCCGGAAAGGATGCAGAGAAGATTTACGAGGATGTTGCCAGGACTGGAGGACCTGAGCTGTAGGGGGGAAGTTGAGTAGGCTGGGACTATTCCTTGGAATGGACGAGGTTGAGAGGTGATCTTACAGAGGTGTACAAAATCACGGGAGGAATAGACCACAGTGAATGCAGAGTCTTTCACCCAAAGTAGGACAATCAAGAACCAGGGGGCAAAGGTTGAAGGTGAGAGGGGAAAGATTCAATAGGAACCTGAGATGCAGCTTTTTCTCACAGAGGGCGGTGGGTGTATGGCATGAGCTGTCGGAGGAGGTAGCTGAGGTTGGTACAATGACAACATTAATAGACACTTGGACAGGTACATGGATAGGAAATGTTCAGAGCGTTGTGAGCAAGCACAGGCAGTGGGAGTAGTGTCGATGGGGCATGTTGGTCAACATGGGCAAAAGGGCCTGTTTCCACACTCTATGACTCTCTGACTTTGTGATGCTACTACATTTAATATTCAGTGCTTGATCACAAATGGCATACCTGCAGCAAGGAGTTTACTCTGGGCTCCAGCGTAGAATATGTTATCCAACAGGACCGGAAAAATATTTCATTGACATTCTCAAAGTCTCCTTCAAAAATTGTTACATCCTCTTGTCACTCATGGGAATCCCTGGCCTGTGATCATTAAGGTCATATGTATAATTAGGCCATTCGGCCCATCAAGACTACTCTGCCATTCAATCGTGGCCGATCTATCTCTCCCTCCTAACCCCATTCTCCCCTTAACCTTTGACACCAGCACTAATCAATAATCCATCTATCTCTGCCTAAATATATCCATTGACTTGGCCTCCACAGCCCTCTGTGGCAATGAATTCCACAGATTCACCACCCTCTAACTAAAGTAACTCCTTTAATTCTGAGGATCTGACCTCTAGTCCTAGACTCTCCATCTAGTGGAAACATCCTCTCCACATCCACTCTATCCAGGCCTTTCACTATTCTGCAAGTTTCAATGAAGTCCCCCCTCATTCGTCTAAACTCCAGTGAGTACAGGCCCAGTGCTGTCAAACGCTCATCATAGGTTAATCCACTCATTCCTGGGATCATTCTTGTAAACCTCCTGTGGACCCTCTCCAGAGCCAGCACATCCTTCCTCAGATACGGTGCCCAAAATGGCTCACAGTGTTAAAGACTGGAAATGAGATCACAAGAACTCAAGAAAGTAGGAGCAACAATGATCCCTCGAGCCTTACCGTCTTTCTATAAGGGCAGCACAAGAGACGCAGCCGGTAGTCCTGCTGCCTCACAGCACCAGAGACCCAAGTTTGATCCTGACCTCGGGTGCTGTCTGTGTGGAGCTTGCATGTTCTCCCTGTGATCGTGTGGGATTCCTCCTGTGGGATTCCTCGCTTTCCTCCACATCCCAGATTCGCATGGGTTTGTAGGTTAATCGGACTCTGTCAATTGTTTAAGGAGTAGATGTGAATGGGGAATAAGTATAGAAGTTGAGAGGTCATGTTGCAGTTGTATAAGACGTTGGTGAGGCAGCATTTAGAATAGTCTGTTCAGTTCTGGGCACCGTGTTATAGGAAAGATGTTGCCTAGCTGGAAAGTGTGCAAAGAAGATTTATGACGATGTTGCCAGGGACTGAGCTGTAGGGAGAGGTTGAACAGGCTGGGATTCTATTCCATGGAGTGCAGGAGGAATGAGGAGTGATCTTATAGAGGGATATAAAATCATGAGAGGAATAGATCGGGTAGGTGCAGAGTCTCTTGCCCAGGTTAGGGGAAACAAGAACCAGAGGACTTAGGTCTAAGGTAACGGGGGAAAGATTAATAGGAACCTTAGGCATAATGTTTTCACACAAAGGGTGGTAAGTGTATGGAACAAGCTGCCGGAGGTGGCAGTTGAGGCAGATACTATTGCAATGTTTAAGAAATGTTTAGACAGGTACATGGATAGTAAAGGTTTGAAGGGATATGGGGCAAACACAGGCAGGTGGGACTAGTGTCGAGAAAACATGCAGAATCAAGGGATATGGGGAGAAAGCAGGAACAGGGTACTGATTTTGGATGATCAACCATGATCATATTGAATGACGGTGCTGGCTCGAAGGGCCGAAGAGCCTATTCCTGCACCTATTGTCTATATTTCTATGTTGGCCGGTGTGGGCAAGTTTTTCACTGTACCTTGGACCTAACTAACTAACTAACTAACATTTGTTGTCTCCCACCATTACAAGTGGCAGTGCATTCCAGGCACCCAGCACTCACTGTGTAAAAAACCTGCCCCACAAAAGCATAACTAAGACCAAGATCACACCAGCTGTGATTTTACATGTTGGAAGGAACTGCAGATGCTGGTTTAAACCAAGAATAGACACAATAAGTTGAAGTAACTCAGCGGGTCAGGCAGCATCTCTGGAGAAAAGGAATAGGTGACGATTCGAGTTGTGACCCTTCTTCAGACTGAGCTTCAGGGCAAAGGGAACCAAGAGATATAGACAGTGATTTAGGGTGATATGGAACAAAAGAATGAAAGATAGGCAGAAAGCAATGATAATCAAGGAAATGTGGAGCCCACAATGGTCCATTGTTGGTTGTGGGCTAGGTGATAATGAGTTATATAGGCAGTGAAACTCAACAGGACGACAGTGAAACTAGTACGACGATTAGGGTGGGGGAGGGACGGAGATATTGGGGATGTAAAGGTTACGTGAAGTTAGAGAAATCAACTCTCATACCGTTGGGTTGTAAGCTGGCCAAGCGAAATATCGGCATGGATCTTGTGGGCCAAAGGGCCGTTTTCCATGGTTATCTCTAAACTAAACTAAACAAAACATAAATTACCCATGAATTATACAAAAATAATAACTCTAAAGGGGCTGTCCCACTACAGTGACCTAATCTGCGAGTTTAGAGAGTTTGCCCTCGACTCAAACTCGCAGCATGGTCGACACGTGGTCCTAAGAGGTCCTATGAGGTCACTGGAACTCTCATTCATGCTCAAAGGATGTTCCTGAATATCCGCGGCCTCAGCTACGTTGCGGAAAATGTTTCAGCATGTTAAAAAAATTCCGCGAGTAAAATTTGGTCGGCATGGTTCTTTTTAACTCATAGTGCACTGGAGTGGGGTCGCAATTTAGTTACAGGCAGTCGCGGGAAGCCATAGGCAATCTCCTTCGCTGACCGGGCATTTTAATTGGCTCATTGGAGTTTTCAGGACCAAGAAAAAGCGACCGGTAGGTAAAATGCCCGCTAAACCTTATTATACTTCTTAAAAGTGTCTCCACTCCTTCTCCCCCCACCTTCTCCCCCCTTCTCTCCCCTTCTCTCCCCCTCTCTCCCCTTCTCTCTCCTTCTCTCCCCCTCTATCCCCTTCTCCCCCCCCCCCTCTCCGCGCTCTCTAAAGGACTTACCATACACTGTGCAGCCATCTTTTACCTTCCTCTTCATCGCAGGTCTGAATTTCAGACAGCGCTCCCCCGCTTTCCCTGGCCCCCGCCTTTGCGATGTGTTTGTGTGTGTGTGTGTGTGTGTGTGTGTGTGTGTGTGTGCGGTCGGTCGATCGAGCTCGCGGTTTCAACGCTGACGGTCGATCCAGCGCGAGGTTTTCCAGGCGAGTGCCCTCGAGCTTGAAGGCCGAAGACACCCTTCTTAACTCGCACATTAGGTTGCCGCAGTGGGACAGCCCCTTAAGTGTTACATAGAAACATAGAAACATAGAAAATAGGTGCAGGAGTAGGCCATTCGAGCCTTCGATCCAGCACCGTCATTGAATATGATCATGTCTGATCATCCAAAATCAGTACCCGTTCCTGCTTTCTCCCCATATCCCTTGATTCTGTTAGCCCTAAGAGCTCTATCTAAAAGGTCTGTCTCACGAATCTGCGGTCATTGGCGGCGAAACGGGAAGAATCTGCCGCCATAGACCGCTCACTCGTGAGAACGTACATTTCCCGGGCCGTGCGACGGTGTTCCCAACACCGCGCGGTGCAAAAATAAAATCGACAATGTCGAAAACACTATACTCACCGCACAACCTCCACCAGTGATGCACGAGTGCGCACGGCCGCTCGCACGGGCCGCCGCCAGTGGGGGTCGAGCGCCGTGCGTCAAACCTCCTCTGCCACAGCCTCCGCCAGTGACGCACGTGCCGCCGCCAGTGAGGCACGTGTGCTGCGCGGCCACAGGCACAGCCATCGCTACAGCGCCGCGATCAGGATGGCCGCCGCCACAGCCGCCGCTGGTGAGTCACGTGCGGGGGGCCGACGTCATCGCAGTCGGCCCGCCCTTTTTTTACTTACCGCAAGCACGTGGGACCCGCCGTGTTTGAATTAACTCGGCCCCCGCGCAACATCCGTGCGGCGCTCAGGTGGATAGGCTCGACGCTCTCGCCGTTGCCGCGCGGTCCTAGCTACCGGCGACGCCGCGCTTCACCGCCGATGACCGCAAACAGGTAAGACACGGCCTTAACTCTCTCTTGGAAAACATCGAGTGAATTGGCCTCCACTGCCTTCTGTGGCAGAGAATTCCACAGATTTAAAACTCTCTGGGTGAAAATGTTATTCTTCATCTCAGTCCTAAACGCCCTACCCCTTATTCTTAAACTGTGACCCTGTTTCTGGACTCCCCCAACATGGGGAACATTTTCCTGCATCTAGCCTGTCCAATCCCTGAAGAATTTTATATGTTTCTTCAAGATCCCCTCTCATCCTTCTAAATTCCAGCGAATATAAGTCCAGTCGATCCATTCCTTCATCATATGTCAGTCCAGCCATCCGGGAATTATCCTGTGGTCCAGTTCAAACTGCTCTGCAGCCACCAGCGGTGATTTTTCAGTCCAGTTTCAATTCAGTTTAGTTTGCTGTCACGTGCACCAAGGTCCAGTGAAAAGCTTTAAAACAAAGTCCATGGAAGATCACAGTTTACAATACTTTTTTTACTTTCGAGACTCTGCGCCGACCAGCGATCACCCGTACACCAACACTATCTTACACACCAGGAACAACTTACAATTTTGTTTACTGAAGCCAATTAACCTGTAAGTCTTTGGAGTGCGGGAGGAAACCGGTGATCCCGGAGAAAGCCCACGCAGGTCACGGGGAGAACGTTCAAACTCCGTACATACAGCACCCATCAGGATCGAACCTGGGTCTCTGGCGCTGTAAGGCAGCAGCTCTACCACTCCGCCACTGTGGCACCGATTTTCAGTCATATTTTATTCAGTTCTGGCCTCACCCACTTTATCAGATTGTGCTGCCAGCCTCCAATTCACAAAGCTCTGAGACATAGAAACATAGAAAATAGGTGCAGGAGTAGGCCATTCGGCCCCCCCCCTCTTGAGCCTGCACCGCCATTCAATATGATCATGGCTGATCATCCCATTCAGTATCCTGTACCTGCCTTCTCTCCATACCCCTGATCCCTTTAGCCACAAGGGCCACATCTAACTCCCTCTTAAATAGTGCCAATGAACTGGCCTCAACTACCTTCTGTGGCAGAGAATTCCACAGATTCACCACTCTCTGTGTGAAAAATGATTTTCTCATCTCAGTCCTAAAACCTTATCCTTAAACTGTGACCCCTTGTTCTGGACTTCCCCAACATCGGGAACAATCTTCCTGCATCTAGCCTGTCCAACCCCTTAAGAATTTTGTAAGTTTCTATAAGATCCCCCCTCAATCATCTAGATTCTAGCGAGTACAAGCCGAGTCTATCCAGTCTTTCTTCATATGAAAGTCCTGCCATCCCAGGAGACACAGCCATCAGTGCTACCAAGGAACCAAGCGAGCGCTGGAATTTGCGAAGGTCTCTTAGCACGATTGCAAAGCTCAATACAAACGTAATTCTGGATGCCGTTCAACCCGCCATCTCCTCCAGCAATGTGCCCGAGCTCTTGCACTCTCCAAGCACCACAGGTCTCAGTCACAGCACTGATTGCATTTTCCAGCCAGCTTCGAATGCATACACCAAAGCTAATAGGATTGATATGCCTATCACAGAACACCCAGTAAATGAATCTCACTAAAACCACAGACTAATGGACCTCTTAACAGCCCTGAATAGAGAAGCAAGATTACACACTCGGTTATAGATTAGAAGGTCCTATGGGTCCGCTCTTAACATGATGGTGTTGCTTCAATATTGTATCCAGTCACTCATTAAATACCAACGCTAAAATAAAAATCACATAAGGCTGTGAGCTCAAATACAGGACGCATTCCTTGCACTATAATTAGTGACCGTTCAATATGCTTTCATTAGTTTTGTGTGGGAATGGTAAAAAATAATTTAATTCCATTTAGTCGCAGGAAGAATGCATTTTGTACTTTTTTTAAAACAATGTTCCTCAGACCTTTTGCGTTTTTAGATTGGTTTAGTTTAGAGATACAGCGCGGGAAACAGGTCCCCTCGGCCCATCGAGATCGTGCCGACCTGCGATCCCCACACATTAACATTACCCCACAAACACTGGGGACAATTTTTACATTTACTCAATAGACAATAGACAATAGGTGCAGGAGAAGGCCATTCAGCTCTTCAAGCCAGCACCGCCATTCAATATGATCATGATAAAGGAATAACGTTTAGTGCCAGGTCAAGGCAGCAAAGACCAGAACAGGGGTTGAAGAAGATCATAGTTAAAGTAAGAAATGTTGCTGTAGGAATACAGATTTAAGAGTGTGGAGCAATTGTAATATGATTTTGTAAGGTCATAAGGCCACAAGTGATAGGAGTAGAATTAGGCCATTCAGCTCATCAAGTCTACTCCGCCATTCAATTATGGCTGACCTATCTCTCCTGCCTAACCTCATTCACCTGCCTTCTCCCCATAACCTCTGTCACCCGTACTAATCAAGAATCTATCTATTTCTTCCTTAAAAATATCCACTGACGGCCTCCACAGCCTTCTGTGGCTAAGTTACAGAGTTACTCCAGCTTTATGTATCTCTCCAAATGTCTTTTTGCACGGTTTTGGGACTTTCATACAGGTCCTTATTGATCAACATGGTTTGTGCACTTGTCTCTCTATCAGTAGAACTAGAGTCACCACTGCCCCTATGCGATATCTGGCCGTGAAACTGACTGGAGCCTCTGCTAAACTGAAGGTGTCTGGAAGCAATAAGATTTTAATGAATATATTTTGATTTTATTTCCGACCGACACTCATTTATGAAAGGGAAATCATGCTTGACTAATCTTCTGGAATTTTTTGAGGATGTGACGAGTAAAATGGATGAAGGGGTGCCAGTGGATGTAGTGAATCTAGACTTTCAGAAAGACTTTGATAAGGTCCCGCACGGGAGACTGGTGACTAAAATTAGAGCACATGGTATTGGGGGTAGGGTGTTGACATAGACAGAAAATTGGTTGGCAGACCGGAAGCAAAGAGTAGGAGTGAACGGGTCCTTTTCAGAATGGCAGGCAGTGGCGAGTGGAGTGCCGCAAGGCTCGGTGTTGGGGCCACAACTGTTTACCATATATATTAATGATTTGGAAGAGGGAAATAGGAGCAACACTAGCAAGTTTGCGGATGACACAAAGCTGGGTGGCAGTGTGATCTGTGAAGAGGATGTTAGGAGGTTGCAGGGTGACCTGGACAGGTTGAGTGAGTGGGCAGATGCGTGGCAGATGCAGTATAATATAGATAAATGTAAGGTTATCCACTTTGGTGGCAAAAACAAGGGGGCAGATTATTATCTCAATGGGGTTAGGTTAGGTAAGGGGGGGGTGCAGCGAGACCTGGGTGTCCTTGTACACCGGTCACTGAAAGTGGGCGTGCAGGTACAGCAGGCAGTGAAGAAAGCTAATGGAATGTTGGCCTTCATAACAAGAGGATTTCAGTATAGGAGTAAAGAGGTTCTTCTGCAGTTGTATAGGGCTCTGGTAAGACCACATCTGGAGTATTGTGTACAGTTTTGGTCTCCTAATTTGAGGAAGGACATCATTGTGATTGAGGCAGTGCAGCGTAGGTTCACGAGATTGATCCTGGGATGGCGGGTCTGTCATATGAGGAAAGATTGAAAAGACTAGGCTTGTATTCACTGGAGTTTAGAAGGATGAGGGGGGATCTTATAGAAACATATAAAATTATAAAAGGACTGGACAAGCTAGATGCAGGAAAAATGTTCCCAATGTTGGGCGAGTCCAGAACCAGGGGCCACAGTCTTAGAATAAAGGGGAGGTCATTTAAGACTGAGATGAGAAAAAACCTTTTCACCCAGAGAGTTGTGAATTTATGGAATTCCCTGCCACAGAGGGCAGTGGAGGCCAAATCACTGGATGGATTTAAGAGAGAGTTAGATAGAGCTCTAGGGGCAAGTGGTGTCAAGGGATATGTGGAGAAGGCAGGCACGGGTTATTGATTGGGGACAATCAGCCATGATCACAATGAATGGTGGTGCTGGCTCGAAGGGCCGAATGGCCTCCTCCTGCACCTATTTTCTATGTTTCTATGTTTCCATGTTTCATTGCCATGCAGTGAGCTCAGTTGTTATCAGGCAACTGAACCATCCTACCCACAACTAGAGAGCAGTCCTGAACTATCATCTACCTCATTGGAGTCCCTCGGACTATCATTGTTCAGACTTTACTGGACTTTATCTTGCACTAAACATGATTATATGCATGCAGTATATGACAATAATGAACCTAAACCTAAACCTCACCTATAAAGTTGATGATTTAATAGACCTCTGTGAGGGTCACCAGTCAAACTACGTTCTAGGGAAGAACGTCAAAACCTATTCAATCTTTCCTTAAAATTCAAGCACTTGAGTCACAAGTTCACGTTCGCAAGTTATAGGAGGAGAATTATGTCATTCAGCCCATCGAGTCTACTCTGCTATTCAATCATGGCTGATCTCTGCCTCCTAATCCCATTTTCCTGCCTTCTCCCCATTACCCTTGACACCACGTTCTAAACAAGAATTTTTCTATCTTTGCCTTAACAATATCCACTCTCTTGGCCTCCGCAGCCCTCTGTGGCAATGGGTTCCCACAGATTAACTACCCGCTGACTAAAGAAATTCCTCCTCACCTCCTGTCTAAAAGATCAGCATTTAATTCTGAGGCTATGACCTTTCCACATCCACTCTATCTATGCCTTTCATTATTCTGTAAGTTTCAATGCGGTTCCCCCCTCAACCTTCTAAACTCCAGCGTGTAGAGGCCCAGTGCTGTCAAACGCTCATCATATGCTAACCCACTCATTCCTGGAATCAATCTTGTAAACCTCCTCTGGGCTCTCTCCAGAGCCAGCACATACTTACCAGTCCTGGTGACACCCTGGTGAATGTTTTTCGTTGAGTTTAGTTGAGTTTAGTTTATTATTGTCACGTACCGAGGTACAGTGTAAAGCTTTTTGTTGCGTGATATCCAGTCAACGAAAAGACTATACATGATTACAATAAAACCCGTCCACAGTGTCTGCGGATAATTGTCTAACACATTTCACTGTCGTCCTGCTGAGTTTCACTGTTTATATTCACTCGTTATCACCTTCTCCACAGCAAACAATGGACCATTGTGGGCTCCACCTTTCCTTGATCATCGCTGCTGCTGGCTTTGATTTGTCCTTTTGCCTACCGTTCATTCAAATTTTCAACGTACCTTTTCATATCTCTCATTTCCCTCTCCCCTGAGTCTCAGTCTGAAGATGACCCTAAATATCACCCTATTCCTATTTTCCCCGAGATGCTTCCTGACACGCTGAGTTACTCCAGCATTTTAGAAACATAGAAACATAGAGAATAGGCCATTCAACCCTTCGAGCCAGCACTGCCATTCAATATGTTCATGGCTGATCATCCAAAATCAGTATCCCGTTCCTGCTTTCTCCACATATCCCTTGATTCCGTTAGCCCTAAGAGCTATATCTAACTCTCTCTTCAATACATCCAAATGAATTGGCCTCCACTGCATTCTGTGGCTGAGAATTCCACAAATTCACAACTCTCTGGGTGAAAGAGTTTTTCCTCTTCTCAGACCTAAATGTCCTACCCCTTATTCTTAAACTGTGACTCCTGGTTCTGGATTCCCCCAACATGGAGAACATTTTTCCTGCATCTAGTCTGTCCAATCCCTTAAGAATGTTATATGTTTCTTTAAGATTACCTCTCATCCTTCTAAAATTCCACATGAATATAAGCCCAGTCGATCCATTCTTTCATCATATGTCAGCCCTGCCATCCCGGGAATGTGTCTATCCTCGGTGTAAACCAGCGTCTGCAGTCCCTTCCTCCAAATCTAACATGACATCCTAACTCAAGAGTCAAGAGCCAAGAGTGTTTTATTGTCAGATGTCCCAAATAGAACAATGCAATTCTTAAGGGGCTGTCCCAATTGGGCGACCTAATCCGTGAGTTCTGGAGAGTTTGCCCTCGACTCATACTCGCAGCATGGTCTACACGAGGTCGTAGGAGATATTTGTAACTCTCCTTCATGCTCGAGAGTAGTCCCCGCGTACTCGACGCCTCAGCTAGGTCGCGGCGTTTTTTCAATATGTTAAAAAATGCTCGCGAGTAAAAAAAGGTCGCCATGGAAAAAATCAATACTTTTTTTACTAGTAGGTTTAGTCGTAGTAGGTGGTAGTAGGTCGGCATGTTAGTCATAGGTAATCGAGGGTAGTCGAAGGTAATCAAAGGTAGTCGTAGATAGTCTTCATCATATTCGAAGGGAGGTCGAAGGAGATCGAAGGAGATCGAAGGAGGTCGTCTTCACTCTCCACTATTCGGTGTCCAATTTTCCCGAAGTTAGTCGTAGCTAGTCGTAGCTAGTCGAAGCTGGTCTTCAACATAGTCGAAGGAGGTCGAAGGAGGTCTTCTACAAGTCAAAGCAGGTCTTCAACATGACATTTTTCCAAACTCTCCTAAACTCTTCTAAACTCAATCAGGTCGCCTAAGTGGGACAGCCCCTTTACTTGCAGCAGCATAACAGAATATGTAAACATAGTACACTGTAAGCAATGTAATAAACGAGAGAGAGAAAAAAATTCAGTGTGTGTGTATATATACACAATATATATATATATTTGGCCATCTTACTCACAGTCCTCCTCCGCTGAGCAGGCCCCGAGGATTTTTCCCATCGATGATAAATAAAAAAGTTATGAGTGTTTAAAAAACCTTGAGATCCTCTCGCCTGTCAATCACCGCGATGAAGGTAATGCCCCTTCCGGGGAGGGGGGGGGCAGGACTATAAAACCCCGGATGCCTTGACGTGACTCAGTCACTCTGCAAGATTGCGAGGGAGAGGCCACGACTCTCATTCTAAGATGTGAATCAACTGAACTGTGAGTCTGCAATGTACTTGCAATAAATGATTTGTTAACCCTTAATGACAATGCCATGAGTTGCTTGGCCTGCTGCCCTGCCTGTGCTTGAAATTGCAATGCTTTATTAGGTCCGACTGTGTTTGGAAGGAATAAATGCTTTATTCGGTTGTGTTTGCTTCAAAAGTCCCGCTCATTTTGTGACTTCCGCTTAGTGGACAGGTCACGCTGATTGCGTAATTTCCGGTAAGTGCAGAGGTCACGCTGAATGCGGAAGGTCCGCTGACTGCGGAAGCCCCAAAGTGGAGAGGCTGCACTCAGCCATGTGAGTATTCAAGAAGGTTTACTGCCATATATATGGTGTGTGAGTTAGTGAGTGTGTGTGTATTTGTTTGGGAATGTATGTGTGTGTGAATGTGTGTGTGTATGTGTTTGTGAGTGTATGTGTGTGTGTATGTGTTTGTGAGTGTATGTGTGTATGATGGTGGTTGTGAGTGTGTGTGTGTGTGTGTGTGTGAGTGTGTGAGTATCTGTGTGTGTGTGTGTGTGTGTGTGTGTGTGTGTGTGTGTGTATGTATGTGTGTGTGTATGTGTTTGCGAGTGTGTGTGTGTGTGTGTGAGTGTGTGTGTGTGAGTGTATGTGTGTGTGAGTGTGTGAGTATCTGTGTGTGTGTGTATGTGTTTGTGAGTGTATGTGTGTGTGTATGTATGTGTGTGTATGTATGTGTTTGCGAGTGTGTGTGTGTGTGTGTGTGAGTGTGTGTGTGTGAGTGTATGTGTGTGTGTGAGTGTTTGTGAATGTGTGAGTGTGTGTGTGAGTGTGTGAGTGTGAGTGTGAGTGTGTGTGTGTGTGTGTGTGTGTGAGTGTGAGTGTGTGTGTGTGTGTGTGAGTGGTCTCAGTGACTGAGCTGCCAGCCCAAGAATCCATTCGGCCAACAATGTCCATACTAGCCCTCTGGAATATTCACACACACACACACGCACACATACGAACACACAAAAAACAAACAATAATAGTGAAATAATAACAATAACAGTTTATTGTAGTTCAGAGCTTATTTGAGGTTATAATGGACAATATCCTATAGACAAAGACCATGCCAACTAAAATGCATTGTTTGTCAGTTGATATGCATCTAAAGGGCCTGTCCCACTTGGCGATTTTTTTGGCGACTGCCGGCATGTTGACGTATGACGCGGCCGCGATGCGGCGTGATGACGTATTGACACGCGGTGTTTTTTTTCAAGTGTCGCAACATTTCTTTCATCGCCGCTGGATTTTGAATTGTTCAAAATCTCTTGGCGACCTGATATGACGCCGGCAGTCGCCAAGAAAATTGTCAGGTCGGACAGGCCCTTTAGGACATACTTCATTTGGGAAAGTCAGCAGAAAAAACCTAATCGTTTTTTTATCCTTTTGAAGAGCGTTTCTAAGAAGGAACGCTGATTGCGTGCAAAATAACTTGTGAAAGAGATTCTCCTTTTTTTTTCAAGTGACAGAATCTTGTTGATGGTACTTAAGGCTGAATGAGACGTGCTCTATTTTCTCAATGATACCAATTATTTTTCAGCACCCTTAAGTGCTAATTAAACTCCGAGGCAACTGAATGACCAAGAGAAACAGATTCCAAATTGGCTGTCACCTTCCCTGTTGTGGAATGACAATGATCGAGTTCCCAAGCTGGAGACTTTCCAAAGAGAAACCAGAGGTCATGGAGGTAGCTGCCTCATTTAAAAAAAAAATTCTTGCTATTGAGGGAGTGCAGCGTAGGTTCATGAGGTTAATTCCCGGGATGGCGGGACTGTTATATGATGAAAGAATGGGGCGACTGGGCTTGTATTCACTGGAATTTAGATGGGAGGGGACCTTATAGAAACATAAAATTATTAAGGGATTGGACACGCTCGATGCAGGAAACATGTTCCCGATGTTGGGGGAGTCCAGAACCAGGGGCCACAGTTTAAGAATAAGGGGTAGGCCATTTAGAACTGAGATGAGGAAAAACTTTATCACCCAGAGAGTTGTGAATTTGTGGAATTCTCTGCCACAGAAGGCAGTGGAGGCCAATTCACTGGGTGCATTCAAAAGAGAGTTAGATAGAGCTCTTAGGGCTAGCGGAATCAAGTGATATAGGGAAAAGACAGGAAAAGGTTACTGATTGTGGATGATCAGCCATGATCACATCGAATAGCGGTTCTGGCTCGAAGGGCCGAATGGCCTCGTCCTGCACCTATTGTCTATTGTATCTGAACAAGATCTCCCATCCTGACAAATTCGTACAGCATTGATTGTGTTTATCTTGCACTAAATATGTTGTTCCTGTCTCTGCCAATTTTATTGCATCGCCATGGTAACAGATGGCTGCAGCCTTCATCCCTCATAAACTATCTTATGCACTATAATCAGAAGTATCTGCAAAGACAGTTTAATGGGGTTTCTGTATCGTTTAACAAGGCATGGTAAATTACAGCCACTTGAGAATCATAGAGAAAATGTCAAGTGCAATAGTTTATAAATTCAGATCACCACCTGCGCGTGCTATTTTAAATAAAAATGGGATCTGTTGTGTTGCATGCTCTTGCCTCCCATTCTTTCCAAGTGATACCAGAAAGAGAGCACCAGTTCAGTTCAAATGTGTAGGAAGGAACTGCAGCTGCTGGTTTAAACCAAAGGTAGAAACATAGAAACATAGAAACATGGAAAATAGATACAGTAGGCCATTCGGCCCTTCGAGCCAGCACCGCCATTCAATATGAACATGGCTGATCATCCAAAATCAGTATCCCGTTCCTGCTTTTTCCCCATATCCCTTGATTCCGTTAGCCTTATTAGCTCTACTGCCTCCACTGCCTTCTGTGGCATAGAATTCCACAGATTCACAACTCTCTGGGTGAAAAAGTATTTCCTCACATAGAACAAATAAATGAAAGATATACAAAAAACTAACAATGATAAAGGGGACAGGCCATTGTTAGCTGCTTGCTCGGTGAGAACGGGAACCTGGTGCGACTTGGGTGGGGGAGGGATGGAGAGAGAGGGAATGCAGGGGTTACTTGAAGTTCCTCAGGAAGCGACTGCACTTCCTGAGGAAACTAAAACAGGCCTCACTCCCCACCAACATCCTCAGGACTTTCTACAGGGGTACGGTGGAGTCTGTACTCACGTACTGTTTAAATACGTGGTACTCAACCTGCAACTGCTCGGACAGGAAGGCTCTGCAGAGGGTAGTGAGGGGAGCAGAGAAGATCATTGGCGTCTCCCTACCCTCGGTACAAGAACTGTTCCTGAGCCGCTGTCGGAAAAAAGCCCAAAAAATTGCCAAGGACAAAATGCACCCCCTCCAGATACAGAACTGCTGTAGATTTGGGAGCAACAGCAGCAGGAGATTAGCAAGAGATACCACTGATTGGCTCTAGCCCAAGTGGGAGAGAAGTGAGTCAGTGCCGGGAAAACAGTTGAAAACTGAGGAATTTTGTTTGTAAATTGGTAAATCAGGCAATTTATCCGTCAATTTAAGCAAGACGGCTCTTAGCGAGCGGCAGTGAGTGAGCGGCCCTGTGAGTAAAGTGTGAGTCTTTGGCTCGAGAGTCTTGGGCGAAGAGGCTGAGGAGAGGAGACCACGCAATACGCTTGAGAGGTAGAGACGAAAGAAGGAGATGTCAGGCAAGCTGATTCAGTGCGATGCTTGCAGTATGTGGGAGGTCAATGACACCGCTGGTGCCTCTGGCTGCTACAAATGCGAGAAGTGCATCCAGGTAGAGCTCCTGAAGGGCCGTGTTGGGGAACTGGAGAAGCAAGTGGATGACCTCCGGTTCGTCCGAGAAACGGAGTCGTTCCTCGACAAGTCCTACAGTACGATTGTTACACCTAAGGTACTGGAAGAGAGAAGGTGGGAGACAGTGAGAAAGGGAGGGTAACATGGAATGCCAACGTCCCCGGGTGTTGTACCTCTTGTGAACAGGTTCACCCGCTTAGAAGCTGTTGGGACAGAAGACGTGTTTACACTGAGCGGCGGACTGGCTTGCGATGCGAATAGGGCTGTTGAGCCAAAACCAATAAGGCCTAAGGCAGGCAACGCCATTGTAGTGGGAGACTCGATTGTGAGAGGTACGGACAGGGGTTTCTGTGGCAACAGACGGGATGCGAGGATGGTGTGCTGCCTTCCTGGTGCCAGGATCCAGGATGTCATGGACAGAGTGCAGAAAATCCTCAAGGGCGAAGGTGAACATCCAGAAGTGGTAGTGCATGTCGGCACAAACGATGTCGGAAAGAAGGGGATGAATATTCTGCAGCGTGACTTTAGAGAGCTCGGAAAAATGCTGAAAAGCAGGACCTCCAGGGTTGTTATCTCCGGTTTGCTTCCAGTTCCTCGTGCTGGCGAGAGCAGGAACATGGAGATACGGGACCTGAATGTGTGGCTGAGGAACTGGTGCACGGGGCAGGGATTTAGATTCTTAGATCACTGGGATCTGTTTTGGGGTAAGGGGGAACTGTACAAAAGGGACGGATTGCATCTTAACAGGTGTGGGACCAGCATTCTGGCAGGCAGGTTTGCCACTGCTACACGGGTGGTTTTAAACTGAATAAGGGGGGTGGGGTGTCGAATGGGATAGTGGAGGATGGAGTTAAAGGGAAAGGGTTTCTTAAATGTGTGAGCGTAGAGACAGAGGAGTGTAAAATGAGGGTAGAAGCAATAGGTAGCAAGGTGAAAAGTAAAAGTGGAAGACAGACAAAACCAGGGCAAAAATCAAAAAGGGCCACTTTTCAACATAATTGTATAAGGGGTAAGAGTGTTGTAAAAACAAGCCTGAAGGCTTTGTGTCTCAATGCAAGGAGCATTCGTAATAAGGTGGATGAGTTGAATGTGCAGATAGCTATTAATGACTATGATATAGTTGGGATCACGGAGACATGGCTCCAGGGTGACCAAGGCTGGGAGCTGAACATCCAGGGATATTCAATATTCAGGCGGGATAGAGAGAAAGGAAAAGGAGGTGGGGTAGCGTTGCTGATTAGAGAGGAGATTAACGCAATGGAAAGGAAAGACATTAGGTTCGAGGATGTGGAATCGGTATGGGTAGAGCTGCGAAACACTAAGGGGCAGAAAACGCTGGTGGGTGTTGTTTACAGGCCACCTAACAGTAGTAGTGAAGTTGGAGATGGTATCAAAAAGGAAATTAGAAATGCGTGCAACAAAGGCAAAACAGTTATAATGGGTGACTTCAATCTACATATAGATTGGGTGAATCAAATTGGCAGGGGTGCTGAGGAAGAGGATTTCTTGGAATGTATGAGGGATAGTTATCTAAACCAACATGTAGAGGAACCAACGAGAGAGCAGGCTATTCTAGACTGGGTATTGAGTAATGAGGAAGGGTTAGTTAGCAGACTTGTTGTGCGTGCCCCCTTGGGCAAGAGTGACCATAATATGGTTGAGTTCTTCATTAGGATGGAGAGTGACATTGTTAATTCAGAAACAACGGTTCTGAACTTAAAGAAAGGTAACTTTGAGGGTATGAGACGTGAATTGGCCAAGATTGACTGGCAATTAGTTCTAAAAGGGTTGACGGTGGATATGCAATGGAAGGCATTTAAAGACTGCATGGATGAACTACAAAAAATGTTCATCCCAGTTTGGCAAAAGAATAAATCAGGGAAGGTAGTGCATCCGTGGATAACATGGGAAATCAGGGATAGTATCAAAGCAAAAGATGATGCGTACAAATTAGCCAGAAAAAGCAGCATACCAGAGGACTGGGAGAAATTCAGAGACCAGCAGAGGAGGACAAAGGGCTTAATTAGGAAAGGGAAAATAGATTATGAAAGGAAACTGGCAGGGAACATAAAAACTGACTGCAAACGTTTTTATAGATATGTGAAGAGAAAGAGATTAGTTAAAACAAATGTAGGTCCCTTGCAGTCAGAAACAGGTGAATTGATCATGGGGAAAAAGGATATGGTGGACGAATTGAATAACTACTTTGGTTCCGTCTTCACTAAGGAAGACATAAATAATCTGCTAAATTGAATGGATTAAAGGCCGATAAATCACCAGGGCCAGATAGGCTGCATCCCAGAGTACTTAAGGAAGTAGCTCCAGAAATAGTGGATGCATTAGTGATAATTTTTCAAAACTCTTTAGATTCTGGAGTAGTTCCTGAGGATTGGAGGGTAGCAAACGTAACCCCACTTTTTAAGAAGGGAGGGAGAGAGAAAACGGGGAATTACAGACCAGTTAGTCTAACATCGGTAGTGGGGAAACTGCTAGAGTCAGTTATTAAAGATGGGATAGCAGCACATTTGGAAAGTGGTGAAATCATTGGACAAAGTCAGCATGGATTTACGAAAGGTAAATCGTGTCTGACGAATCTTATAGAATTTTTCGAGGATGTAACTAGTAGAGTGGATAGGGGAGAACCAGTGGATGTGTTGTATCTGGACTTTCAGAAGGCTTTCGACAAGGTACCACATAAGAGATTAGGATACAAACTTAAATCACACGGTATTGGGGGTTCAGTATTGATGTGGATAGAGAACTGGCTGGCAAACAGGAAGCAAAGAGTAGGAGTAAACGGGTCCTTTTCGCAATGGCAGGCAGTGACTAGTGGGGTACCGCAAGGCTCAGTGCTGGGACCCCAGCTATTTACAATTTACATTAATGATCTGGACGAGGGAATTGAAAGCAACATCTCCAAGTTTGCGGATGACACTAAGCTGGGGGGCAGTGTTAGCTGTGAGGAGGATGCTAGGAGACTGCAAGGTGACTTGGATAGGCTGGGTGAGTGGGCAAATGTTTGGCAGATGCAGTATAATGTGGATAAATGTGAGGTTATCCACTTTGGTGGCAAAAACGGGAAGGCAGACTATTATCTAAATGGTGGCCGATTAGGAAATGGGGAGATGCAGCGAGACCTGGGTGTCATGGTACACCAGTCATTGAAAGTAGGCATGCAGGTGCAGCAGGCAGTGAAGAAAGCGAATGGTTTGTTGGCCTTCATAGCAAGAGGATTTGAGTATAGGAGCAGGGAGGTTCTACTGCAGTTGTACAGGGTCTTGGTGAGACCACACCTGGAGTATTGCGTACAGTTTTGGTCTCCAAATCTGAGGAAGGACATTATAGCCATAGAGGGAGTGCAGAGAAGGTTCACCAGACTGATTCCTGGGATGTCAGGACTTTCATATGAAGAAAGACTGGATAGACTTGGCTTATACTCGCTAGAATTTAGGAGATTGAGAGGGGATCTTATAGAAACGTACAAAATTCTTATGGGGTTGGACAGGCTAGATGCAGGAAGATTGTTCCCGATGTTGGGGAAGTCCAGGACAAGGGGTCACAGCTTAAGGATAAGGGGGAAATCCTTTAAGACCGAGATGAGGAAAAACTTTTTCACACAGAGAGTGGTGAATCTCTGGAACTCTCTGCCACAGAGGGTAGTTGAGGCCAGTTCATTGGCTATATTTAAGAGGGAGTTAGATGTGGCCCTTGTGGCTAAAGGGATCAGGGGGTATGGAGAGAAGGCAGGTACGGGATACTGAGGTGGATGATCAGCCATGATCATATTGAATGGCGGTGCAGGCTCGAAGGGCCGAATGGCCTACTCCTGCACCTATTTTCTATGTATCTATGTACCTGGATCTCCTGCCATCAGGCAAGAGATATCGCAGCATCCAAGCCCGGACTACAAGACTGCTAAACAGCTTCCTGCCATATGCTGCCATGTACTCACAGTCACCTGATTCTGCGGCTTGGCACGGACACTATAATAACTGGCACTGGCCACTTCAATAACTGGCACTGGCCACTTCAATAACTGGCACTGGCCACTCAAATCAGCCACCCCGGACATGTTTATGATTGGTCTTACTGTATTTTAATGTTGTTTGTATCTATTTTAACTTATACTGTTCCATCAGGGACTGGATTGTTTTAGTGTTGTTATTATTATTATTATGTGTGAAATGTTTTAAACGTCATGTGCGATGCTCCGGTATTCCCTGGGAAACGTCTTTTCGTTTTGCACTGCACAACTGTTGCTTGCACGATGACAATAAAGGAATTGAATTGAATTGAATTGAAGTTAGAGAAATCAATATTCACACCACTGGGCTGTAAGCTGCCCAAGCGAAAATACGAGATGCTGTTCCTCCAATTTGTGTTTAGCCTCACTGACAATGGAGGAGGCCCAGGACAGAAAGGTCAGTGTGGGAATGGGAAGGAGAATTAAAGTGTTTAGCAACCAGGAGATCATGTAGGTCCAGACGGACTGAGCGAAGGTGTTCCGCTAAACGATCGCCCAGTCTACGTTTGGTCTCGCCGATGTATAAAAGTCCACATCTGGAACAACGGATACAGTAGATGAGGTTGGAGGAGGTGCAAATGAACCTCTGCCTAACCTGAAAGGACTGTCGGTCCCTGGACAGTGTCGAGGGAGGAGGTATAGGGTCAGGTGTTGCAGCTCCTGCATTTGTAGGGGAAGCGACCTTGTTTCGCTGACGCAACTATGACATTGTGCGATTCACTTCTACCCCATTGCGGACATTGGAGTCTGTCTATGGAACTGATGCGCTACAATGCTGGGAATTATATTTGGCACGGGGGTGGCACAGTGTCGAAGCGGTAGAGCTGTTGCCTTAAGGGCCTGTCCCACTTTCCTGAGTCCTCTGCCGAGTTGAAAGGAACATAAAAATAAATCAAGATTTTTGTGATCTATGAACCTCCTCCCGACTATATTTTTACTCGTGGACTTTTTTGTCATGCTGGAAAAAACGTCCCGACTTACCTGATGCCCCGAGTACCTACGGCTGGCATAACGAGCCGCTACGCTATGGACTCCTACGGCCTCCTACGGACTCGCTACGAACATTCTCCGAGTTTGAATCAAGGGGAAAACTCGGGAGAATTCGTGAGTAACTCGGGAAAGTGGGACAGGACCTTTACAGCGCCTGAAACCTGGGTTCAGTCCTTACTGCGGGTGCTGTCTGTAAAAAGTTTGTATGTTCTCCCCGTGACCGTCTGAGTTTTCTTCAGGTGTTCCGGTTTTCTCCCACATTCTAAAGACGTCTAGGTTTGTAGGTTAATTGGCCTCTGAAAATTGTCTCTAGTGTGTAGGATAGTGCTAGTGTATGGGGATCGCTGGTCGGTGCCAAACACGGTGGGCCAGGTACACTGTTTCTGCCCTGTATCTCTAAACTATACTAAGCTACCTGTATGTTATCCCACCTTCCCATCCAACCACTACACTCTAGGGAGATTACTGAGACCCATTAACCTGCAGACTGTCTCGCCTTTGGGACGTGGGAGAAAACCGGAGCACTCGGATGGAACCCACGCGGTCACAGGTGGAACGTGCAAACTCCACACAGCAGCCCTACCAGCTGCATCACTCTGCCTCCCACTGTCTACGTTTGCCAGAGACAGCACAGTGCAGCGGGTAGTGCTGCTGTGGTACAAATCCAAGCACTGTTCAGTCAATGACTGCATGGGTTTCCTCCGGGTGCTCTAGAAAATAAATGCAGGAGGAGGCCATTCGGTCCTTTGAGCCAGCACCGCCATTCATTGTGATCATGGCTGATCGTCCCCAATCAATAACCCGTGCCTGCCTTCTCCCCATATCCCTTGATTTCACTAGCCCCTAGAGCTCTATCTAATTCTCTCTTAAATCCATCCAGTGATTTGGCCTCCACTGCCCTCAGTGGCAGGGAATTCCACAAATTCTCAACTCTCTGAGTGAAAAAGTTTTTTCTCACCTCAGTCTTAAATGGCCTCCCCTTTATTCTAAGACTGTGACTCCTGGTTCTGGACTCGCCCAACATTGGGAACATTTTTCCTGCATCTAGCTTGTCCAGTCCTTTTATAATTTTATATGTTTCTATAAGATTCCCCCTCATCCTTCTAAACTCCAGTGAATACAAGCACAGTCTTTTCAATCTTTCCTCATATGACAATCCCGCCATCCCAGGGTTCAATCTTGTGAACCTACGCTGCACTGCCTCAATCACAAGGATGTCCTTCCTCAAATTACCAGACCAAAACTGTACACAATACTCCAGATGTGGTCTTGCCAGATCCCTATACAACTGCAGAAGAACCTCTCTACACCTATACTGAAATCCTCTTGTTATGAAGGCCAACATTCCATTAGCTTTCTTCACTGCCTGCTGTACCTGCACGCCAACTTTCAGTGACCGGTGTACAAGGACACCCAGGTCTCGCTGTACCTCCCCCTTACCTAACCTAACCCCTCTGCTTTCATTACACATCCTAAAGTCGGGCTGGCATGTTAACATTGCCCCTTCATAGAGTCATAGCATGGACACAGGCCCACTGAGTCTGTTTGAACATCAAGCACTCGTTCACACTAATCTCTCCATATTTTCTTTTCTTATCAGCCTGGCCAACCATATCCCTCCAAAAATGTCCTATCCATGTACCTGTCTGACTGTTTCTTAAACCGCACTCTGTGTGATAAAGTTACCCTTAAGATTCCTATTAAATCTTTTCCCCTTCACCTTAAACCTATGTCCTCTGGTACTCGATTCCCCTACTCTGGACCAGAGAATCTGTGCATCTACCCGATCTATTCCTCATGATCTTAGACACCTCTATAAGGCCACCCCTCATCCTCGTGCACTACAAGGAAAAGAGTCCCAGCCTTTAGCTCAGACACTCTAGTCCTGGCAACATCATTGTAAATCTTTGTACAGCAGTTTAGTTTAGTTTAGTTTAGAGATACAGCATGGAAACAGGCCCTTCAGCCCACCAAGTCCGCACCCACCAGCGATCCCCGCACACTAACACCATCCTACACCCAGTCGGAACAATTTACATTTACACCAAGGCAATTAACCTACAAACCTGTACGTCTTTGGAGTGTGGGAGGAAACCCAAGATCTCGGAGAAAACCCACGCATGTCACGGGGCAACGTACAAACTCCGTACAGACAGCACCCGTAGTCTGGATCGAACCCGGGTCTCCTGTGCTGCAAGCGCTGTAAGGCAGCAACTCTACCGCTGTGCCACCGTGCCACCACAACAACGCCACGACAACGTTGTTGTAGGCTGAGATGTAGACCGTTTAGTGAGAGTTGAAAGTTTAGTTTAGAGATACAGCAGGGAACCAAGTCTACGCCGTCCCGACATCAGTCAGAGCATTGACTATAGAAGTTGAGAGGTCAAGTTGCAGTTATATAAGATGGTGGTGAGGCCGCATTTAAAGTGTCGTGACCGTGTAGGTTTTCCTCCGGGTGCTCCAGTTTCCTCCCAGACTCCTAAGACGTGCAGGTTTCCAGGTTAACTGGCTTGGTATAATTGTAAATTGCCCCTAGTGTGTGTCGGATAGAGTTAGTGTGTGCGGACTCAGTGGGCCGAAGGGCCTGTTTCTGTGCTGTATATCTAAACTAAACAAAACTAAACTAAAATAAATGAAACTAGGTTCAAGACCTGCAGATGGGCCTCGACCTGAAACATCACCTATCCATGTTCTCCAGAAGTGCTGCCTGACCTGCTGAGTTACATGCACGGTGACGCAGTGGTAGAGAATTGCTGCCTTACGACCAATGCAGCACCGGAGACCAGGGTTCGATTCCGACTGCGGGTGCTGTCTGTACGGAGTTTGTACGTTCTCCCCGTGACCTGCGTGTGTTTTCTCCGAGATCTTCGGTTTCCTCCCACACTCCAAAGATGCACAGGTATGTAGGTTAATAGGCTTGGCAAATGTTTAAAAAAATTGTCCCATGTGGGTGTAGGATAGTGTTAATATGCAGAGTTCGCTGGTCAGCGTGGATCCAGTGGGCCGAATGGCCTGTTTCCGCTCGGTATCTATCAACTAAACTAACTTTTATTGTATTTTATTTACAAGACCTGCATCCTGCTTGTGAAATCAGATGCCAAATATCTATGTCAGGCATTGGGATCGAGCCAACACTAATTGTCCAGAAGATTTAGGAGAAATGAATTCTAAACCTAGATTATCGGTTGGTAAGATTAATTCATCTAAAAGTGTACTCTTCTATCATGGGTACATTGTTCAAAGTGACACAGCAATACTATGTACATCTTTGGCCATCATTGATCTTTGGTGAAGTGGCATGAAGCCCCATTATCAAACTATCAATCAAGTCCCACTTGGCCCATTTATACCCCACTGTCACTTTTCAAAGAGCTGCCCTTCATTGTGTACCGATCGCACAGAGATTGTACGGAGCTACAATGCCTCCATACATCTGTCCAAATGACTTTTAAAAATCATAATTGTATCCACTTGTATAGCTTCCTCAGGCAGCTCATTCCAGATACTCAGTGACAAAGTTACTGCTGAGATCTTTGTTAAATCTCTCCCCTCTCACCTCAAGCTGATGCCCTCTAGTTTTAGCATGCTCTATCCCAAAAATCCTATAGCGGAGCAAGATAGACCACACCTGCTAAATGCAATGGGCTGACGTGTAGTACGCAACGGAGCGGAACGTGGGCCTTTTTTTCATCCATTTCAGTGACCCGACCCGACCCGACTCGCGGTGTAATCAACGTTGCGGGGGAAGAGTTTGTGTTAATAAATTATAATTCTGAAAATGAGGAGAAGATTTTTACCAAAGAACTTTTATTTTTACGAGGATGTTTCCGTAACCGGCTTCCGTCTCCGCACTAGTTATCTTTGCCCTGCTATGGGATCTTTGGTGCGGAGACGGAAGCCGGTTACGGAAATGGGGCCGAAAATTACCCATGAATCAGCCCATGACCGTACTACGTGTTTTTCATCGAGTGATCTACCTTGCTTGCAATAGGATCTTTGCTCTACCCTGGGGGAAATGAGTGCGAATGTTCATTTTACCCATATCCTGTGCACCTCAGTAAGGTCACCCCCCAAAATCCAACACTCAGAGAAAACAGTCCCAGCCTATCCAATCTCTCTATATAACTCAGGCACAGACAACATTCCAGTCATTCTCTTGAATGAATGAATAAGTTTATAGGCCAAGTATATTCACATACAAGGAATTTGCCTTGGTGCTCCGCTTGCAAGTGACAACATGATATACAGTGACTGTTAGGAATGACACATAAAACATTAAACATTAATAATAAAACATTATCGATTAAACATGTGAATTAAATAAAATACCAGAGCAAAAGGAGGCTACAGATTTTTGGTTATTGAGTAGAGCTACTACTCGTGGAAAAAAGCTGTTTTTATGTCTGGCTGTGGCAGTTTTGACAGTCCGGAGTCACCTTCCAGAGGGAAGTGATTCAAAGAGTTTGTAGCCAGGGTGAGAGGGGTCAGAGATGATCTTACCCGCTCGCTTCCTGGCCCTTGCAGTGTACACCCTTTTGCACCTGGCTGCACCTGTTCCAACTTAATGACTTCCTTTCTATAGCCAGGCCACTTTTACCAAGTCCCTCGAGTCTATATTAATTCCTAACCCCCTCCCTTACCCTCTCCCCCACAGCTCTACTTTAGTTTGGAGATACAGCTCGGAAACAGGCCCACTGAGTCCCAGCCGACCAGCAATCACCGCGTACACTAGCACTAACCTACACGCTGGGGACAATTTACAATTTAAAGAAACCAGTTAACCTACAAACTTGTACCTCTTTGGAATGTGGAAGGAACACAGATCACCCAGAGGAAAACCCACTCGGACACAGGGGGAACGTACAAACTCCATACAGACAGCACCCATCTGTACCCGACAGCGCTTCTCCGTCTTTAGTTTAATTGGAGATACGGAGTGGAAACAGGCCCTTCGGCCCACCGAGTCCACGCCAACCAGTGTTCACAGGTACACTAGGACATCCTATGGACAATTTACAGAAGGCAATTAACCTACAAACTTGCACGTCTTTGGAATGTGGGAGGACAACCGGAGCACCCGGAGAAAACCCACGCAGGTCACGGGGAGAACGTACAAACTCCGTACGGACAGCACCCGTAGTCAGGATGGAACCCGGGTCTCCGGAGCTGTGAGGCAGCAACTCTACCGCTGCGCCACCGTGCCACCTTTAAATGCAATGCTCTACAAACACTTTCCTTTTGCAAACTTAACCAGCTCTCTTTTGAATTCTACAACTGAATTAGCAGCATCAACTACTGGATGCTCCACCATTTTCCCTGGTGCAACATATCACTAACATATTCACTGCTCACTTTCTACTGGATATTTCACCTTCATTCTCCCTCCTACAGTTTCTGCCAACGTAGACAGCTTCATTCCAAGGAATCCATTCGTGACCTTCGTGATTTTGCTCTTGATTAAGTTTTCATACTCAGAGAGACAGGGCTGTCGGATTGGTAAACAGCATTGGAAGCAGTGCTCCCTCTGGCTTTACATTTCCCTCCTTATCTGGCATCCGCTTGCCTCCTTCGTCACTCACTCGGAAAGGGCGCAGAGAAGATTTACTAGGATGTTGCCCTGACTCGAGGGCCTGAGCTATAGGGAGTGGTGATCAGGCTGGGACTCTATTCCATGGAGCGCAGGAGGATGAGGGGTGATCTTATAGAGGTGTACAAAATCATGAGAGGAATAGATCGGGTAGATGTACAGAGGCTCTTGCCCACAGTGGAGGAATCGAGGACCAGAGGACATAGGGTTAAGATTTAATAGGAACCTGAGGAGTTTACACAAAGGGTGGTGGGTGTATGGAACAACATGCCCAAGGAAGTAGTTGAGGCAGATACTATCGGAACGTTTAAGAAACATTTAGGCAGGTACGTGGACAGGACAGGGTTAGAGGGATATAGACCAAACACAGGAATTGCGAATGGTTTAGATGGGACATGTTGGCCGGTGTGAACAGGTTGGGCAAGTTGGGCCGAAGGGCCTGTTTCCACACTGTATCACACTATGACTCTACGACTCGATGGCTCCACCTAACTGCCAATCCACACCCCCTCCACCCGTATGATGTTTCCAAGAGAGAGTTAGATTTAGCTCTCAGGGCTAAGGGAATCAAGAGATATGGGGAAAAATCACAGAAGGCAGTGGAAGCCAATTCACTGGATATTCTCAAGAGAGAGTTAAATAGAGCTCATAGGGCTAAAGGGATCAAGGAATATGGGGAAAAAAGCAGGAATGGGGTACTAATTTTAGATGATCAGCCATGATCATATTTCTCACAGAGAGTTGTGAGTCTGTGGAATTCTCTGCCTCAGAGGGCGGTGGAGGCAGGTTCTCTGAATGCTTTCAAGAGAGAGCTAGATAGGGCTCTTAAAAATAGCGGAGTCAGGGGATATGGGAAGAAGGCAGGAACGGGGTATTGATTGGGGATGATCAGCCATGATCACATTGAATGGCGGTGCTGGCTCGAAGGGCCGAATGGCCTACTCCTGCACCTATTTTCTATGTTTCTATCTACCCATCACTTACCAGGCTTTGTCCTGCCCCCACCTCTCTTGTCCAGCTCTCCCGTCCCTCTTCTACAATCAATCGGAAGAAGAACCCCGACTCAAAGCGTCTCTTGTCCGTTCCCACCACCAGTTTAGTTTAGTTTAGGTTACTTTACTTTAGTCTACTGTAATTTAGAGATAGAGCGTGGAAATAGGCCCTGAGTCCACCGGGTCCATGCCGACCAGTGGTCACCTGTACACTCGTACACCCAAGGGACAATTTACAGAGGCCAATTAACCTACAAGCTTGCATGTCTTTGAAATATGGGAGGAAAATCGGTGAAAACCCACGCAGGTCACGGGAAGAACGTACAAACTCCGTACAGACAGCAGTCGTAGCCAGGATCGAACCTGGGACTCTGGCACTGTGAGGCAGCAACTCTACCGCTGCGCCAACGTGCCACCCTCATGTTGGGGATAAGGTTCTTCATGGAGGAAAGGTAGAAACCTCCTCCGACCAGTTTTGGCACAACGGTGGTGCCTCTACAGTTGGAGATAATATTGATGAGTACACAGTTTGAAGCAGCATTGACTGTTCGGAAGATTTAGGAGAAATGAATTCTAAACCCCCATTGTAGCTTTAATTAATCTAAGATTAAACTCTCTCCATTACCGCACATATATTCCATTAAATCATTTTGCCATTTCAACATTATTTACATCTATTTTCATTTAATTGATTTTACATTATGTAGCATGAGCAACATTAACAAACCATTAATCATACGTCACTTAAAGTCTGGGTTCAAGTCCCACCGTGGAGATTTAAAACGAGATCTAGGCTGTGTCTCTCGTGCAGAACCGAGGGAAAGCTGCAGAGTTATTGTCAGCAACCAACTCATTTCAAAACTCCAACCAAAGCCGTCTTCTGCCCATCTGGTAAATGAAAGAGATTTGCAACGTTAAATGTGAAATAAACCAACACAATGGGCTGCGGAGCCTGCATCGGGCAAAAGGTATAGAAGTGTGAAGACGCACACCACCAGATTCAGGGACGGTTTCTTCCCAGCTGTTATCAGGCAACTGAATCATCCTACCAACAACTAGAGCCTGGTCCTGAACTACTAACTACCACTTCTTTTTTTAACAAAAAAAGTGTAATTAATTATTGCAATAAGTATACAATGCAAAACAATACCAAACATAACCCACCACCATAATACAAAATCACCCAATTATCTGGGTGCAGGAGGATGAGGGGTGGTCTTATAGAGGTGTATAAAATCATGAGAGGAATAGATCGCGTAGATGCACAGAGTCTCTTGTCTGAAGAAGGGTTTTGGCACGAAAGGTTGCCTATTTCCTTCGCTCCATAGATGCTGCTGCACCCGCTGAGTTTCTCCAGCACTTTTGTCTACACCCAATTATCTTATATACTGTTGTTATATACTTAAACTAAATATACTGTTATACAACTATATTACAATTCTTGCCAAGGATGCATCCCCCAGGTCCCAGATATCCGCCAGGGCTCCCATGGACAGCGCATAGTCTCTTCCTAAAACCGCACAGGCCCAGACGTATGCTTGGAAAAGTGGCAGGCAGCCGGCTCGGGCAGAGCCCTCTTCCACCTGCGCCATTATCTACCTCTTTTGGTGAACCCTCGGACTATCTTTGACCGGACTTTGCTGGCTTTACCTTGCACAAAACGTTACTCCCTTATCACGTATCTATACACTATAAATGGATTGATTGTAATCATGTATTGTCTTTCCACTGACTGGTTAGCACGCAACAAAAGCTTTTCACTCGCTACACGTGACAATAAACTAAACTGAAGTCTTTAGACTTCAGAGACACAGTGCGGAAACAGGCCCTTCAGCCCATCATGTCCACGTCGACTAATGATCACCGCGTATACCAGAACTATCCTGTACATTTGAGACAATTTACTATTTTCCCAAAGCCCCATTAGATTACAAACCTGTAATTTTTTGGAGTGTGGGATGAAAGCGAGGCACCCGGAGAAAACCCACGTGGTCACAGGGAGAACGTAAAAACTCCATACAGACAGCACCCATGGTCAGGATCGAACCTGGGTCTCTGGCGCTTAATATTTATTGCTCAGTTCTCAGCCCTAACAATGTTACCCAGTCGATGTGAAGTGGCAGTTGTGTGACACTCTTGCTGCACAGCATTTGCTCACATTTCTTCTTATGTTAAGCTTTTAAAATACTCCTTGGGCTGTGGAGCACCATGAGATGGACATTACTTTAGTTTAGTTTAGAGATACAACGCGGAAACAGGCCCTTCGGCACAACGAGTCCGTGACGACCAGCGATCCCCGCACATTAACACTATCGATGTGAATATGTGATTTTACTTCGGAGTCACGTGAGTGACTACGTGAAGAAGACCCGTCAGTGCGCATGCGCGTCATTACGTCTCACGCATTGGCGCCCGGCAGCAGGAAGACGGAGCTCCTCCTGCAGGTGAGTAGTTACAGCTCCACCAAAGTCGGGGAGACTTTGGAGGAGTTAGAAAAAAGTAGAAGTTTGTTGCTGTATTTTTCCCCAACGATGCAGGAACAAGTAAAAAATCATCAAGGTGAAGGCCTGCTACGGACAAGGAGAGAGAGAGCTGCAGGAGCGCAGTCTCTGAAAGGCAGCCTGTCACCTCTGGGGAGTCGCAAGCTGGTAGCGGTGCGGGGACAGACTTGGCAAAGTGCCCAGCCGGGTACACAGCCAACGCCAGTCGGGCGGTAGGCATAAGCCAAGTCTGTCAGGGCCATTGACTCCGCAGAGTCGGGCCAGGAGAGTCCCGTCGGGGACAGGATACCGTGCCCCAGTGGTTATCCAAAAGGAGCAGCTCATACAGGGGCTGCTCCACAAAGGGCGGGAGGCCGTGGGGAAGGCTCCGCCGGCAGTGCCTAGGAGAGGCCTGCTTCACAAAGCCACACTCCAGGAGGAGTTGTGCAGGCGGAGAGGCCGTGGGGAAGGCTCAGCCGGCAGTGCCTAGGAGAGGCCTGCTTCACAAAGCCACACTCCAGGAGGAGTTGTGTGGGCGGGAGGCCGTCGGGAAGGCTCCGCCGGCAGAGCCTAGTAGAGGCCTGCTTGAAAGCACCCTCTTTGCAAGAGGTGAGTGCAGAAGGGCAGATACGCTCTGACCCCGAGTCCGACGACCACTTCCAAAGGGAGGGCAGGCAGCTGCCAGAGCTGACACCATGTGCAGCACGGTTTGCCATGTCGTCGGACGCTGGTGAGCCTCTGGGTGAGGAACTTGCCACCAGCATAAATTACCAAGTCTCACATCAGCTACAGGAGCTGACAATGGATGAGACAGTAAGGAAGCATGAAGCCCCAATCAACTGTGGCCTGTTAAAAGTTCCTGTTGGGAACAGGAAGAATTGGGGCAAGATGGGCATACTAATGAGAGCCCAGGAGGAGGTGAAGCTCCAGCATATTTTTAAAGTTGCTGGCATCTGGCATAACGAGCTTTGCCAGGATGGTGGATGGAGAGGCCATGACCAAATTACAACAAAAGGTGTGGCGCTATTGTGGAGTGCCCACTTTGAGAGCAACTGCCTCTGCAAGACTGCGTTTAGACCAACCATCAACCCTAAATATGCTTCACTCGGCCAGCCTGGCACAGAGCAACCAGCAAATCTACTTTTTGGCGAGGATTTCGCAAAGCAGGTGAAGGAGCTGGAGGAGGGGGCCAAGACAGTGGGCTTGATTAAGCAGCCAGCAGCCACATATCCACCAAAGAGTATCGTTATAAGCGAGGAGACTGGTCCGGGCAAGGGACGAGTCCAGCTACGATGCAGCACAGTTGGCGTTCGGCTGTAGCAGCGCCAGGGAAGGTGAGATATCCAGCTCGAGACCGGGGAAGAATGGCAGGTGGTAAGGACATAAGTGGGTCTGGTTCTCATGTAGACAGATCTAATGTGATACAATTAAATGTTTATCTCAGATATGTTTATACTGCAGGTTATTGAAGGGTATCGAATAAAGCTTAATGCAAATTCTGATTTACCCATGCAAACATGTTCCAAAAAGGAGTTGACTTCAGTATCACTGAACAATTGGAAGTTCAGGTGGAACTTGCAAGCTTATGTAATAAAGGTGTAATTGCTAACGCAGTTTACCAAAGCCATCAGTTTGTGTCCAATATCTTTCCCAGACCAAAAAAGGATGGGGGATGCAGAATTATACTGGACCTGAATAGTCTTAAACCTTTTTGTACGGTATAGACATTTTAAGATGGAAACGTTTGAGGAGATCTTAAAGATCCGGATTCAGTGTCTGTTCATTTGCAGGATAGAAGATTTAAAATTCAGCTGGATGGGGCAATTATGGCAATACAATGCACTGCCTAATGGTTTGTCTTCAGCTCCTAGAGTGATTACAAAGTTGTTAAAACCTATTCTAGGCATGATGAGAAGTCAAGGGCATGTGCTCGTGGCTTATCGAGATAATATCTTGATTGTAGGACAATCAAAGCAAACAGCTGAAGCATCAGTGGCAGTTGGTAAAAAACATTTTTTTTAATTGGGCTTCATAAGCTATCCAGAGAAATCTTAATTAATACCTGTGACACAAATTGACTAGTTGGGTTCACAATAGACTTAATCGACATGATTGTGACCTTGCCCAGGCAAAAAAGGGTAGAGCTAATTAAGAGTTAATTGCTGACACACAGCCTTCAATTAGCCAGGTAACGAGTCTGCTGGTGAAATTGCTGGCAGCAGTTCAATAGTGGCCACTTTATTATCTACAATTACAAAGGTCAAAGGAACAAGCACTGAGGATACATTGGGGTCATTATAATAGACCTATGCTTCTATCAATAGAGGCTGTTGCTGATGTACAATGGGGTGGATTCAGCATGTGTCCACTAGTAGTTCCAAAGTGTTATTGGACCAAGCTTCCATGATTTTGCAGACAGATGTCAGAGCACTTGGGTAGGTGCTACTGATACAAGATCCAGCTGTGGAGACAGATGGACATTGCTTCTGCAAACATGGGGAATTAACCAAGAGTCTTTTATGGACTCAAGGCTTATGGCACTAACTAAACTAGTTTGCATGTGCAGTGCAAAATAGACAACACTACAGCAGTTGCTGATATGAATCACATGGGTGGAATCAAATCGTTATCATGTGACAGGTTGGCAAATAAAATTGGACCTGGAGTATGGATAGAGATATTTGGATTGGAGCTATCTATCTGCCAGGGAAACTTAATGTAGTACCAGATGGCAGCTCACGAAAATTCCGTCATAATACAGAGTGGATGTGGAACCAGGATGTGTTCAAGAACATAGTACTTCTATATGGAAGGCCAAAATATGTTTCATGGGCATCAGATCCAGGGGCAGTGGCAATTGATGCTTTTTCACTAAATTGGGATGATACGTTTGTGTACATTTTCCCACCATTCTGCCTCATAGGTCGGTGTTTGAGAAAATCAAGCAGGATGCCGCTTCAGGGGTTTTGGTGATACCAAATTCCCCAATTCAACCATGGTTCCCTTTGATGTTACAGATAGTGATCCAACCTCCTTTTGCTGATTCCAAACAGTAGGAATTTGCTGGAGCATCCAGTAACGCGTTAAGTTCATCCGTTATGTGATCGTATTGATCTGTTAATTTGCAGGTTTTAAGAAGGCCTTACATTGGTCGAGGACTTTCTAGGCCAACGGTGGATATATTAGCTGCAGCCTGGAGAAAGAGTACTCAAAAGCAGTATATGACATGTAAAAAAATGGGAACAATATTGTGTTCAAAAGAATATTCAATATGATACTGTAGTTATTGAAAATGTGTTAGAGTTTTATCTACACTTTATTATGATGAGGGTCTTAGCTATAGTGCTATCAATACAGCTAGAAGTGCTTTGTCGGCATATCTTGTAATAGGTACACGGACACAAAGTATAGGTTCTCACCCTCTCATATCTAGGTTGATGAAAGAAATCTTTAATTCCAAAACGCCTAAGCCTAGGTATATGGTAATCTGCGATGTAAGCGTTGTTCTTAACATGCTTCGTCATTGGGTCCCTGTCACGTCTATAACTTTGTTAAAATTAACCATGAAATTGGCTATGCTATTGGCATTGGTGTCAGTACAGAGAGTGCAGACTTTGAAAAAACTTCAGTTCGAGAGAATGGAAGTGACTACAGAGAATGTTCTGTTTTATATTTCTGACCTGCTCAAACAAAGCAGGCCAGGTGTGACAGAATTTAAGATTGTGTTCTCAGCATATCCTACAGCTCCATATTTATGTGTAAGGACACATTTCTTACATTACATTGAAGCCACAAGGGCTTTAAGACAAGAAGAAACAGGATTATTTGTCAGTTACAAGAAGCCAACATAAAAGAGTGGCAGTTCAGACTATCTCAACGTGGTTAAAGCAAGAGTTGGTTCAGGCAGGAATTAACATTTATGTGTTTACATCTCATTCCACTAGCGCAGTAGCAACATCCGCGGCCAGGGCGATGGACGTTCCCATCGACCATATATTAAAGCCGCAGGTTGGAAAAATGAACTTGTGTTTCAGCAATACTACCATCGGCCGATTGCCGATGGAGGGCTGTTTGCCAACTCAATATTGAGTGATGTTGCTATTGTTTAAAGTCTGTTTTCAATATTGTTTAATTCTGTTTCGTTTGTTGCCCCTACATTAAGAGGGTTTATTGGTTGTTTTATGACCCAAAATAAAACAGTTTTGTTTTTGCATGATATGCAATGTCATGTTTACAGCATTATTGATGATACTCAGAGTCAATCGATGCAGTGAGAAGCCGGGATTTTGATCTGCGGCATAACAATCACAGAGCTTTAAAATCTTCACCAGGTCACTCACGTGACTCCGAAGTAAAATAGTAAGATTAAACGAGAACTTACCAGTTTGAAGTTTGATCTTTATTTTATGAGGAGTTACGTTGGTGATTACGTGCCCGCCACACCCAACCCTCTCTCATAGAAAAAAAGGTCATAATGGTAGTTCTCATGTTGATCATCTTAATATGTTACTTCAATTATGGTGTTGTCTGTGATTTCATACCGCTGCTTTGAAGATTGACGCGCATGCGCCCTGACGGGTCTTCTTCACGTAATCACCAACGTAACTCCTCATAAAATAAAGATCAAACTTCAAACTGGTAAGTTCTCGTTTAATCTTACTATTCTGTTCCATTCTGTTTGTAGTTGTTTTGCACAGTCCGCAAGCATTGCCACTTTTTCATTTCACTGCACATCTCGTATGCGTATGTGACGAATAAACTTGACTTGACTTGACTTGACTGACACGAGAACAATTTGTAATCTTTTACCAAGCCAATTACACTGCAAACCTGTACGTGTGGGAAGAAACTGGATATCCCTGGGAAAACCCAAGCGATCACGGGGAGAACATACAAACTCCGTACAGCCAGCACCCATAGTCAGGACCGAACTGAGGTCTCTGGCGCTGTAAGGCAGCAACTCTACCGCTGCGCCACCGTGCCCTCACTTGGAAAGGAAACTAATCAGGACATTAGAAGCAGGAAGTGGAATAGACACCGCACACCTCAAGTCTGCTCTGCCATACAACATAATCACGGCTGATGTGAACTTGATTTTTTTGCAAGCCTTTTGACCACCCAATCTACCTGTAACACCATTTCATGGAACTATGGACCTGCGCTCCTAGATCCCTCTGCTCTCCAACACTCCCCAGAGCCCTGCCATTCACTGTGTGGGTCGGGACCATGTTAGATGTAGAGAGCAACTCAGCAGGGGGGGTGCACCAATATCAAAAAAGGGGGGGAACCGGCAGTGTGGTGCTGCCGAGACAGAAGGGGGGGGTACAGCGCCTGTATCCACATGTGGTAAAAATGTTCAATGAACTTTTTATAACATTGTCGGCGCCAGAAACGTGGCGACTCTTGTGTACGGCCTAGATTGAGTCTGTTGTATGATTTGTGGAGGAAGGAACTGCAGATGCTGGTTTAACCCGAAGAAGGGTCTTGACCCGAAGAAGGGTCTCGACCCGAAACGTCACCCATTCCTTCTCTCCAGAGATGCTGCTGTCTGTCCCGCTGAGTTGCTCCAGCTTTCTGTGTCTATCTGCTGGTTGATGCCCAGTTAAACAAAATCCATCAGCCTCCAACTTGATCCCGATCATCCATTCCCTGCATATCCATGTGCCTCTTAAATGTCACTGTCGTATCTACTCCCACACTGCACCCACCACGCTCTGGGTAACAAAACTTGCGCCACGCATCTCATAGAGTCATTCAGTTCAGTTCAGTTTAGTTGATTGT
>CM075977.1:391374081-391406581 GCA_038087875.1 Malacoraja senta
TGATTTCACAGAGCTATGGACCGGCATGTATCATCATCTCCAAATACCTTAATTTATAATGTGTGTAGGATAGAGTTAGTGTGCGGTGATCGCTGATCGGCGCGGACTCAGTGGGCCGAAGGGCCTGTTCCCATGCAGTATCTCTAAACTAAATTTAACTAAACTAAACAGCTGGACGGTGCTAATGAATGTCTGATTGTGTTTAATGCAGATGTGTGTGAGCTGTTGCATTTTGGGAAGTCAAACAAACAAACAGACAGTGTTACCTTTATCAACTTTGTGACTTTTGGGCCCGGAGCGAGGCCGTACACCGCCCGGCGTGGCCTAAAATGGCCGTGGGACTTACCATCACCCGCCTGGGACTTCAACATCGGGAGAGAAATGGTGCAGGGGAGAGAAAAGACTTTGCCTTCAATCACAGTGAGGGGAGATTCACTGTGATGGATGTTTTTCTGTAAATTGAGTTGTTTATGTGTCTTGTAGGAATTGTTTTGTTTGTATGGCTGTGGAAACGGAGTTTCGTTTGAGCCTCTCTGAGGTTCAAATGACAAGTAATAATAAAAATCTAAATCTAATCTAATCTAAATTACATGTTTGCCTATCATTCATTCATTTGTTCTATATCTCTCTACATTATCGTCTATATCACTCGTCACCTTTCCCCTGACTCTCAGTCTGAAGAAGGGTCTCGACCCGAAATGTCATCTATTCCTTCTTTTCTCCACAGATGCTGCCTGACCCTCTGAGTTACTCCAGCTTTCTTGTGTCCATCTTCGGTTTAAACCAGCATCTGCAAGTTCCTTCCAACACACAATGCTCTAAATGCGGCCTCACCAACGTCTCATGAGTCTGCAACGTGACCTCCCAACTTCTTTCTGACTTTACCGCACTCTTGGGTTGGTGAAGGCTGATCAAAGATTTACACTGTGATGCAGTCATGTCAAAATGCTTTGTGACTTGCGAGGGAACCAGCTCCTTCAGTGAAGGCGGTTGTGAGGACGCCTTTCAGATCCGTGCACTCTGTGGTGTGACCTCGATGCATTGCTGTGCCAGACATTGTTCTGTTCCAGTTACCGTTTACAACAAAGGATGTTCATTTTAGTGCTTGCAACAACATCACAAAGAAACCCACAGGCAGTCACAGAGACCTGGAGTTATTGTGTCACACAGCGAAGACATAGGCCCTTCTGCCCATCCTTTCTATGGCAACCACACCTTCAGATTCAGGGACAGTTTCTTCCCATGTCTTATGTGTCATTCCTAACTGTCATGTTGTCACTTGCGGGCGGAGCACCAAGGCAAATTCCTTGTATGTGAATGCTTGGCCAATAAACTTATTCATTCATTCATTCAGCTGTTATCAGGCAACTGAATCATCCTACCACAACTAGAGAGCGGGCCTGACCTACCATCTACCTGATTGGAGTTAGTTAGTTCAGTTTATTGTCACGTGTACCGAGGTACAGTGAAAAAGCTTTGTTGCGTGCTATCCAGCCAGCGGAAAGACAATACATGATTAGTTCAGTTCAGTTCAGTTCAGTTTAGTTTAGTTTATTATCATAGATACATAGATACATAGAAAATAGGTGCAGGAGTAGGCCATTCGGCCCTTCGAGCCTGCACCGCCATTCAATATGATCATGGCTGATCATCCAACTCAGTATCCCGTACCTGCCTTCTCTCCATACCCCCTGATCCCTTTAGCCACAAGGGCCACATCTAACTCCCTCTTAAATATAGCCAATGAACTGGCCTCAACTACCCTCTGTGGCAGAGAGTTCCAGAGATTCACCACTCTCTGTGTGAAATTTTTTTTCCTCATCTCGGTCTTAAAGGATTTCCCCCTTATCCTTAAGCTGTGACTCCTTGTCCTGGACTTCCCCAACATCGGGAACAATCTTCCTGCATCTAGCCTGTCCAACCCCATAAGAATTTTGTACGTTTCTATAAGATCCCCTCTCAATCTCCTAAATTCTAGCGAGTATAAGCCAAGTCTATCCAGTCTTTCTTCATATGAAAGTCCTGACATCCCAGGAATCAGTCTGCTGAACCTTCTCTGCACTCCCTCTATGGCTATAATGTCCTTCCTCAGATTTGGAGACCAAAACTGTACGCAATACTCCAGGTGTGGTCTCACCAAGACCCTGTACAACTGCAGTAGAACCTCCCTGCTCCTATACTCAAATCCTCTTGCTATGAAGGCCAACATACCATTCGCTTTCTTCACTGCCTGCTGCACCTGCATGCCTACTTTCAATGACTGGTGTACGATGACACCCAGGTCTCGCTGCACCTCCCCATTTCCTAATCGGCCACCATTTAGATAATAGTCTGCCTTCCCGTTTTTGCCACCAAAGTGGATAACCTCACATTTATCCACATTATACTGCATCTGCCAAACATTTGCCCACTCCCCCAGCCTATCCAAGTCACCTTGCAGTCTCCTAGCATCCTCCCCACAGCTAACACTGCCCCCCAGCTTAGTGTCATCCGCAAACTTGGAGATGTTGCTTTCAATTCCCTCGTCCAGATCATTAATATAAATTGTAAATAGCTGGGGTCCCAGCACTGAGCCTTGCGGTACCCCACTAGGCACTGCCTGCCATTGTGAAAAGGACCCATTTACTCCTACTCTTTGCTTCCTGTTTGCCAGCCAGTTCTCTATCCACATCAATACTGAATCCCCCAATACCGTGTGATTTAAGCTTGTATCCTAATCTCTTATGTGGTACCTTGTCGAAAGCCTTCTGAAAGTCCAGATACAACACATCCACTGGTTCTCCCCTATCCACTCTACTAGTTACATCCTCGAAAAATTCTATAAGATTCGTCAGACACGATTTACCTTTCGTAAATCCATGCTGACTTTGTCCAATGATTTCACCACTTTCCAAATGTGCTGCTATCCCATCTTTAATAACTGACTCTAGCAGTTTCCCCACTACCGATGTTAGACTAACTGGTCTGTAATTCCCCGTTTTCTCTCTCCCTCCCTTCTTAAAAAGTGGGGTTACGTTTGCTACCCTCCAATCCTCAGGAACTACTCCAGAATCTAAAGAATTTTGAAAAATTATCACTAATGCATCCACTATTTCTGGAGCTACTTCCTTAAGTACTCTGGGATGCAGCCTATCTGGCCCTGGTGATTTATCGGCCTTTAATCCATTCAATTTCCCCAACACCACTTCCCGACTAACCTGGATTTCACTCAGTTCCTCCATCTCCTTTGACCCGCGGCCCCCTGCTATTTCCGGCAGATTATTTATGTCTTCCTTAGTGAAGACGGAACCAAAGTAGTTATTCAATTGGTCCGCCATATCCTTATTCCCCATGATCAATTCACCTGTTTCTGACTGCAAGGGACCTACATTTGTTTTAACTAATCCTCCTCTGCTGGACTCTGAATTTCTCCCAGTCCTCTGGTATGCTGCTTTTTCTGGCTAATTTGTACGCAACATCTTTTGCTTTGATACTATCCCTGATTTCCCTTGTTAACCACGGATGCACTACCTTCCCTGATTTATTCTTTTGCCAAACTGGGATGAACATTTTTGTAGTTCATCCATGCAGTCTTTAAATGCCTTCCATTGCATATCCACCGTCAACCCTTTTAGAACTAATTGCCAGTCAATCTTGGCCAATTCACGTCTCATATCCTCAAAGTTACCTTTCTTTAAGTTCAGAACCGTTGTTTCTGAATTAACAACGTCACTCTCCATCCTAATGAAGAACTCAACCATATTATGGTCACTCTTGCCCAAGGGGGCACGCACAACAAGTCTGCTAACTAACCCTTCCTCATTACTCAATACCCAGTCTAGAATAACCTGCTCTCTCGTTGGTTCCTCTACATGTTGGTTTAGATAACTATCCCTCATACATTCCAAGAAATCCTCTTCCTCAGCACCCCTGCCAATTTGATTCACTTGAACTGAGATACAGTGAAAACATTTTGTTGCATACCAACCAGTCAGCGGAAAGACAATACATGATTACAATCGAGCCATTTACAGTATACAGATACAAGATAAGGGAATAACGTTTAGTGCATGGTAAAACCAGTAAAGTCCGATCAAGGATAGTCCAAGACTCCCCAATGAGGATGATAGTAGCTCAGGATTGCTCTCTGGTTTTGATAGGATGGTTCGGTTGCCTGACAACAGCTGGGAAGAAACTGTCCCTGAATCTGGAGGTGTGCACTTTCACACTTCTAAACCTTTTACACGATGGGAGAGGTAAGAAGAGGGAGTGGCCAGGGTGCGACTCGTCGTTGATTATGCTGCTGGCCTTGCCGAGGCAGCGTGGGGTATAAATGGAGTCAATGGAAGGGAGGTTGGTTTGTGTGATGGTCTGGGCTGCGTCCACAATACGCTGCAATTTCTTGCAGTCTTGGATGGAGCTGTTCCCCAAACCAAGCTTTGAAGCTATCGTTAATCAGACTTTACTGGACTTTGTCTTGCACCAAACATTATTCCCTTTATCCTGTATCTGTACACTGTGGATGGTTTGATAGAAATCATGTGTAGTCTCCCCACTGGCTGGTTAGCTCGCAACACCAAAGCTTTTCACTGTACACCTGATAATAAACTAAACTAAACTAAAATGGTTCGATGTTTTATGTCAAAATCTGGACTGAGAGTGGGGAGAGAAGGTAGACAGTGTTTTAGATGAGTTTATTTCTTTAACCCAGTCAAAGGTACAACATGAATGAATATAGAGAAAGACACAAAGTGCTGGAGTAAAGGCTCTGTCTTACCTGTTTGCGGTCATCGGCGGTGAAGCGCGGCGTCGCCGGTAGCGAGGACCGCGCGGCAACGGCGAGAGCGTCGAGCCTATCCACCGGAGCGCTGCACGGATGCTGCGCAGGGGCCGAGTTAATTCAAACACGGCGGGTCCCACGTGCTTGCGGTAAGTAAAAAAAAAGGGCGGGCCGACTGCGATGACGTTGGCCTGCCGCACGTGCCTCACCAGCGGCGGCCATCCTGATCGCGGCACTGTAGCGGTGGCTGTGCCTGCGGCCGTGCAGCACACGTGCCTCACTGGCGGCGGCACGTGCCTCACTGGCGGAGGCTGTGGCAGTGGAGGTTTGACGCACGGCGCTCGAGCCACACTGGCGGCGGCCCGTGCGGGCGGCCGTGCCGCACTTGTGCACCACTGGTGGAGGTTGTGCGGTGAGTATATGGTTTTCGACATTGTCGATTTTATTTTAGCACCGCCGCACGGCCCGGGAATTGTACGTTCTCACGAGTGCGCGGTCTATGGCGGCAGATTCTTCCCGTTTCGCCGCCAATGACCGCAAGACTCATGAGACAGGCCTTATACCCAGTGGGTCAGGCAGCATCTCTGAAGAATACGGATAGGTGACGTTTCGGATCGGGATCAGATTGAATATGAAGAGCACATTAGCGTTGAATATCACATTAGTGATGAACATAATGAGCACATTCATGGACACAGAGTGCTGGAGTAACTCAGCGGGTCAGCCAGCATCTTTGGAGAACATGGATTGATGATGTTTCGGGTCGAAAGCCTTCTTCGGTCTCTTGACAAAGGGCCTTGACATGAAACGTTATGTGGCTCGATTGTAATCATGTACAGCCTATGGTTGTATGGTTGAATGGCTCTTTATTGTCATGTATGCACAGGGAAGTGAAATTATTTTTGCACAACCCACAAATGGACAGTCGTCATATTTTCACACGCCGTTTACAAAGAAAAAGAAAAAATTCCAAGGTGTAAATTCCAGTCCACATGTTGGAAGTACATGTGCCCCGATCCAGGTAATCCCAGGTTAGGTAGTCTTTCAGCTGACTGGAAAGCACGCGACAAAAAAGTTTTTCACTGTACCTCGGTACACGTGACAATAATGGTGGAGAGGGTCAAAAACTTCAAATTCCTGGGCGTGCATATATCAGAAGATCTTTCCTGGACCCAGCACACCGATGCAATTGTAAAGAGGGCACATCAGCGACTCTACTTCCTGAGAGGATTATGGAGATTCGGCATGTCGAAGAGGATTCTCCTAAACTTCTACAGGTGCACGGTAGAGAGCATTCTGACTGGTTGCATCGTGGCCTGGTTCGGCAACTTGAAAGTCCAGGAACAAAAAGTTGACCACTGCCCAGTCCATCACCGCTTTGACATCCCCACCGTCGAAGGGATCTATCGTAGTCGTTGCCTCAAAAAGGGAGCCAAAATCATCAAGGACCCACACCATCCTGGCCACATACTCATCTCACCACTGCCATCAGGAAGAAGGTACAGGAGCCTGAAGACTGTAACGTCCATCTTCTTCCCCACAGTCATCAGGCTATTAAACATGACAACAAATAAGCTCTGAGCTCTGAACTGTAAAAGACTATATTATTATTTGTTATTTATTTGTTATTTTCTTTTTTTCCCCGTTATATACAATGTTTACATATTCACATATTCTGTTGTGCTGCAGCAAGTAAGAATTTCATTGTCCCGTCCAGGACATATGACAATAAAACACTTTTGACTCTTGACTAATAATAATAATAAAATGAACTAAATCAAGTGCCTAGCTCTAATCACATCATTTGTCCATAAGACCACAAGACATAGGAGCGACTAACATATGACGGCACTGGGCCTGTCCTCGCTGCAGTTTAGAAGGATGAGGGGCGACCTCATTGAAACGTACCGAATAGTGAAAGGCTTGGATGGAGTGGATGTTGAGAGGATGTTTCCACTAGTGCGAGAGTCTAGGACCAGAGGCCACAGCCTCAGAATTTGAAGGACCAAACTTTGGAAAGCGTATGAGGAGGAATTTCATTATGTCAGAAGAGTTGTGAATCTGTGGAATTCTGTCGCAGAAGGCAGTGGAGACCAATTCACTGGATGTAATTCAAGAAAGAGTTGGATATTGCTCTCAAGGCTAACGAATCAAGGGATATGGGGAGAAAGCTGAACAAGGTACAATTTCTGGATGATCAGCCTTGATTATATTGAATGGCGGAGCCGGTTCGAAGGGCCGAATGCCTACTCCTGCACCTATGTTTTTATGATTGGGTATTTTTAAGGCGCAGATGAACTGATTATTGATTAGTACGGGTGTCAGTGGTTATGGGGAAAAGGCAGGAGAATGGGGTTGAGAGGGAAAGATAGATCAGCCATGATTGAATGGTGGAGTAGACTTAATGGACCGAATTGCCTAACTCTTCTCCTATCAGTTAGGAAGGTGCAGAATTAGCCCATTCAGCCCATCAAGTCTGCTCCGCCATCCAATCATGGCTGATCTATCTTTCCCTCTCAACGCCAGTCTCCTGCCTTCTCCCCATAACCTTTGATGCCCTTACTAATCAAGACTTGGTCTGCACTTGGTCTGAAGCTTTCTTGGCAAACCAAGAGCTGGCTCAAAGGCTTCTTACGTGTTGTGGTACTGCCTGCCTCCAGCGGTTCCTTCGGCAGTGCGTTCCAGATTGCTCCCATCCTCTGGGTGAAAGAGGTTCTTCATCAGGTCCTCGCTAAACATCTTAGCAATATAGATTCAGATAGTCACAGAGTGGCACAGCATAGAAATCTAATTTCAGGTAACCCCTCTCTCCCTCCCTCCCCCACCCTAGGCATCCTACCAGTTCCACTGTTCGCATCCCTGTATTCCTTCATTGTCACCTCTACCCCCAGCCAACAATGGACCATTGTGGGCTCCACCCTTCCTTGGTCATCTTGCCGTCACTGCTTTGTTCTGGACTCTTTCTACCTCCAGTCCACCCCCCCACTGCACTCTACTTTCAGTCCGAAGAAGGGTTCTGACCCAAAATGGTCACCTGTTGGCTTCACATGGATCTGTTCCCGATGTTGGGGGAGTCCAGATCCAGGGGCCACAGTTAGTTTAAGAATAAGGGGTAAGCCATTTAGAAGGGAGATGAGGAAAAACTTTTCTCCAGAGATGCTGCCTGACCCGCCGGGTTACTCCAACACTTTGTGTCTGTCTTTGATAGAAGCAGGTCCTTCGGCCTGCCACATCCATGCCCAGCAGCCTGCCTATCCATACTAATCTCATGCCTGCATTAACTCTCTATCCTTTCATGCCTACCTAAACGTTGTTACTGTTCCAGCCTCCACCATCTCCTCAGTCAGCTCATTCCAGATACCAATTGGTTGTTTTTAGAGATGCAGCGTGGAAACAGGCCAGTATAAAGCCCCCTCTGTCTGATAAAATGAGACGCTCCCATCATTCTTCTATTCTGTTTGTGGTACACAGTGCAGTCACTGAGCTGGTGGCGAAGGGGTTGAATGTTAATGAAGGAACTGCAGATGCTGGTTTACAACGAAGATAGGCACGAAATGCTGGAGTAACTCTGCGGGTCAGGCAGCATCTCTGGAGAGAAGGGACATTGACGTATTGGGTCAAGACCCTTCTTCAGACTGAGAGTCAGAGGATACTTTCTCGATTAGTAAAGGTGTCAGAGGTTATGGGGAGAAGGCAGGAGAATGGGGTGAGGAGGGAGAGATAGATCAGCCATGATTGAATGGCGGAGTAGACTTGATGGCGAAAATGGCCTAATTCTATGACCTTATGAGAGGGAAACGAGATATATAGAAGGTACATTGAGAGGGTGTTGCAGAACTCTTTAGTTTGATTTAGAGATACAGCACGGAAACAGGCCCTTCGGCCCACCGCGTCCGCGACCAGCGATCCCCGCACATCAACACTACCCTATACACACTAGCGACAATTTTACATTCACACCAAGGCAATTAACCTGCAGACCTGTACGTCTTTGGAGTGTGGGAGAAAACTGAAGATCTCGGAGAAATCCCACGCAGGTCACGGGGAGAACGTACAAAACTGTATACAGACAGCGGCCGTAGTTAAGATTGAACCCAGGTCTCTGGCGCTGCAAGGCAGTGGCTCTACCGCTGCGCCACTGTGCCATCCTCTTGTCAGAGAGAGGAGGAGAACTTCTTTACAGTAGGCACACCGTGAGGGGGATTCGCAGTGGATCGGACAAAATGTGTAGGAAGGAACTGCAGATGCTGGTCTACACCGAAGATAGACAAAACAAGCTGGAGTAACTCAGCTGCTCAGTCAGCGTCTCTGGAGAGAAGGAATGGGTGATGTTTCGGATCGAGACCCTTCTTCAGACTGGAAATCAGGGGAGAGGGAAACAACAGATGGAGAAGGTACTGTACATAGAGATGGGGGGGGAGGAATGAAAGCTGGAGGATGAAGTACCAATCGCGAGGGTTGCTCTGACCCAGAAGATGTAGTGTGTGAATGCTGCAGAAGCTGCAATCATCCACTTATGAAGAGTGTACTCCCTCCCACTCCTGACCTCAATGCTTCTTTATTGTCACGTATGCACTGCACTGTGAAATTCTTGCACCTGTTGCCATATTTTGGCGCCATTTACAAAAAGGTCTAGGGTCCAAAGTCCCCATGCTGGAAGTACTGGAGCGCCCCTGATCCAGGTGAGCCCAGGTAAGCCCCAGGCTGCTGCAGGGCCTGCTCCGTCGCCCTCGACCGGCTCGTCCCGCCGACCCACATCCCTCTCCTTGCCCGCCCGACCGTCCGGGGTGGGATGCCTCCTGCAGCCAACCTTGCAGGGGCTGGAGACAATATCCCACTCCCTCTCCCACCGGCCCACTCCTCACGTCCGTCGTCACCAGCGGCCCCCTCCTCCTCCACTCTCCGGCCTTGGGGGTCGAGCTCAGCAGCTTCCCCCCCCACCCTGCAGAAGGCAGCGGCCCCGCCGGGTCCTTCATAGCGGCAGTGACCCAGGCCTGACCCCACACGTGGCCACGGGCGACCCACCAGGACTCTGTTCCCAGCGGCTGCCTCCCAGGAGCTTTCTGCCAGTGACTTGTATACAGTGGAAAGCCTCTACTCAGTGAATGTTACGTTTCGGTCATAAGGAATAGGAGTAAAATTAGGCCATTCGGCCCATCAAGTCTACTCTGCCATTCAATCATGGCTGATCTATCTCTCCCTCTCACCCCATTCTCCTGCCTTCTCCCCATAACCTCTGACACCCGTACTAATCAAGAATCTGGCTATCTCTGCCTTAAAAATATCCACTGACATCTGTGGCAACGAATTCCGCAGATTCACTGACTAAACTTCTTGCTGCTTTTAGCAACAACATCAGTGCTAAAAACAGCAAGAAGTTGGACAAGCTGGTAAAACGTGCTAACTCAGTGCTGGGGGGGGGGGGGGAGAGTGGACTCTGTGGGGGATGTGCTTGAGAGGCGTATGAGGAGCAAGTTGCAGGCCATCCTCAACAACTCCGGGCACCCCCACCATGAAACTCTGGAGGGTCAGAGGAGCACACGGAACAACAACCGGCTCCTCTCCCTGCGGTTCAGGAGATCCTTCACCCCTGCAGCCATTAGATTTTATGATTCTGACCGTTAAGCTGTATGAGGATGCTTTTGCATTTTTAATAGTTCATTATTGGGTCTTTTAAAGTATTTATTGCTTTCAGGTATTGTCCATATTGTATTTTATGTATTTTTGTCTGCTTTCATTCTGAATGTGTGGGTTTGTTGGTTGTTGGCTTCTGGACATCTGAATTTCCCTTGGAGATCAATAAAGTGTTTATTATTATTATTATTATTAAAGAAAGTTCTCCTCATCACCTTCCTGTAGTTTAGTGTAGTTTAGAGATACAGCGCGGAGACAGGCCTCTTTGGCCCACCGAGTCCACGCCGACCAGCAAACCCCCTGCACATTAACACAACCTACACACACGAGGGACAATTTTACATTTATACCATGCCAGTTAATCTACAAACCTGTACGTCTTTGGAGTGTGGGACGAAGCCGAAGAGGGTTGTGCAAAGGAATGTCACTGTGCCGTGCGTACGTAACAATGAAGAACCGTCGAGGAGTCCAAAAGTGTTCTTGGGATCCTAGACAACAGTTAACCGTCCTTGGCCATGATTGAAACAGTTTTGTTTTGTGGTTTATCTCAGAACTGTTGGTGTAGACAATCGACAATAGACAATAGGTGCAGGGGTAGGCCATTCAGCCCTTCGAGCCAGCACCACCATTCAATGTGATCATGGCTGATCATCCACAATCAGTACCCCGTTCCTGCCTTCTCCCTGACTCCACCATCTTTAAGAGCTCTACCTAATTATCTCTTGAAAGCATCCAGAGAACCAGCCTCCACTGCCTTCTGAGGCAGAGAATTCCACAGACTCATAACTCTTTGTGTGAATAAGATTTTCCTCATCTCCATTCTAAATGGCTTACCCCTTATTCTTAAACTGTGGCCCCTGGTTCTGGACTCCCCCAACATCGGGAACATGTTTCCTGCCTCTAGCATGTCCAAACCCTTAACAATCTTGTATGTTTCAAAAAGTTCCCCTCTCATCCTTCTAGAATCCAAAGAAAAAAGCCCAGCCGCTCCCTCAATAGCAAGAATGTCCTTCCTCAAATTTGGAGACCAAAATTGCACACAATACTCCAGGTGTAGCCTCACTAGCGTCCTGTACAACTGCAGAAGGACCTCCTTGCTCCTATACTCAACTCCTCTCGTTATGAAGGCCAACATGCCATTTGCTTTCTTCACTGCCTGCTGTACCTGCATGCTTACTTTCAGTGACTGATGAACAAGGACCCCCTGATCCCGTTGTACTTCCCCTTTTCCCAACTTGATAACATTTAGATAATAATCTGCGCTCCTGTCCCAGCTACGGTAATTCACCTGCCCGCGTTTGGCCAACATCCCTCTAAACCTGACCAGTTGTGATTAGGTGCTGTGGGAATGCAGGATCTTTCTTTGTTCTGATTGTGGTCCGCTTCCACCTTCTCCCCTTCCTCTACCTCCTCCCACTCTTCCGGATCATCCATTGTTTCTTTCCCTCCCTCTCACTGGGCGTGGACTGTTTAGTTGCTGCAAATAGCCAAGAGGTCTGAGACAACTTCACACAGATGTAAGTGCCGCCCTGTAGCCAAACAGAGAAGAACTAGAGCGTAGTTCGGTTGCACAGATGTAAAGTTGCTGCCCTGTCCCACTGTACGAGTTCATTCAAGAGTTCTCCCGAGTTTGCCCTGATTCGAACTCGGAGATTTACGGTAATGGCCGCTCGTATGGGTACTCGGGGCTCTCGTGGACATTTTTCAACATTTTTCAAAATCTTCACGAGTCTTCCCGAGCTTACCGCGTTTCCCGAGTACCTGCCGTTAGCGTTACGAGCTGCTAAGAGACGTCTCCGAGCTCCGACGTACCCGCTACGTTCATTCTACGTGCTTACCACGAGTTTGATTTTTTTTTAAACTCGGGAGAGCACTTGAATGAACTCGTACAGTGGGATAGGGCTATTACAGCACCAGAGACCCGGGTTCTCCCCATGACCTGCGTGGGATTTCTCCGGATTCAAGTTTCCTCCCACACTCCAAAGACAAACGGGTTTGAAGATTAATTGGCTTCTGTAAATTGTCCTTAGTATATAGGATTCAAACTAGTCCACAAGGTGATCGCTGGTCAGCATGGACTCTGCGGGCCAAATGGCCTGTTTCTGTGCTGTATCTCTAAAACTAAAAACTAAAACTATAACAACGTTACACATACACAATGTGTGGGAAAGAACTGCAGATGCTGGTTTAAATCGAAGGTAGACACAAAATGCTGGAGTAAATCAGCGGCACAGGCAAAGGAATGGGTGACGTTTCGGGTCAAGACCCTTCTTTAGTCTCGACCCGAATCGTTACTCATTCCTTCTCTCCAGAGATGCTGCCTGTCCCGCTGAGTTACTCCAGCTTTTTGTGTCTACCTTACGCAGACATAGTGCCGCACTGCAGCCAAACTCTCTATTGTCTATTGTCTAACAACAGCTTTTCAATATCAGAAGCTTCGTTCCCTCACTTTTGCTGCAGCTGCGTATTCTTTCAGCTCAAGGAGCAGAGATTTTGCTGCATTATCCTTGTGAGTTGTGTTGTATTCGAAGGGTGAGAAGGGATCATATAGAAACATATACAATTTTTAAGGGAACGGACAAGCTGGATGCAGGAAAAATGGTCCCGATGTTGGGGGAGTCCAGAACCAGGGGTCACAGTTTAAGAATAAGGGGTAGGCCATTTAGGACTGAGATGAGGAAAAACGTTTTCACCCAGAGAATTGTGAATCTGGGAAATTCTCTGCCACAGAAGCAGTGGAGGTCAATTCACTGGATGTTTTCAAGAGAGAGTTAGATCTGAAGAAGGGTTTCGACCCGAAACGTCACCCATTCCTTCTCTACAGAGACGCTACCTGTCCCGCAGGGTTACTCCAGCATTTTGTGTCTACCTTTGATTTAAACCAGCATCTTCAGTTCTTTCCTACACAAGCAGGAACGGGGTACTGATTTTGGATGATCAGTCATGATCATATCGAAGGGCTAAATGGCCTACTCCTCAACCTATTTTCTGTGTTTCTATGTTTTTATGTATTCTCAAGATACAGCATTTCTGTGCATTCAGAGTGTCATAGTCTTACAGCATGGAAACGGGCCCTATGACCCAACTTGCCCTCAACGACCAACATGTCCCAACTCTACCAGTCTCACCTGTCTGCGTTTGGCCCATATCCCTCTAAACCTGTTCCTTCCACGTACCTGTCCAAATGTTTCTAAGACGTTGTGATAGTCCCTGCCTCAACTACCTCCTCGGGGAGCTTCTTCCATATACCTACCACCAGGATAGAACCCAGTTCCCTGGCACTGTCTAGTTTAGAGATACAAATGTGGAAACAGGCCCTGCGGCCCACCGTGTCCGCGCCGACCAGCGAACCTCGCACACTAACATCATCCCAGACGCATGAGGGACTATTTACAATTATACCAAGCCAATCAGCCTACATACCGGCACATCTTTGGAGTGTGGGAGGAAACCGAAGATCCTGGAGAAAACCCACGCAGACAAGCACCCGTAGTCAGGATCGAACCCGGGTCTCTGGTGCTTTAAGGCAGCAACTCTACCGCTGCACCACCATGCCGGCTCCCTTTTGCCAAATTACAATCCTGAACTTGACGAGTTGGTCATCCCAAACTCTTCCCTTAACATCCTTCAGAGTTTGAAGGTGACGGACGCTCACACATAATGCGGAAGCTCATTGTTCTTCTGAAGGTTATGGACTGTCTGCTATTTGTTGATAAGGGAATGTGCAGTGCCGCAGTTTTTTGTCTCCAACTGCAGTGTCTATAATCAGTTGTGATCGTATTCATGTCAATGGCTGTGACATTATGCCAACGTACTTGCCCCAAACAAGAGAATATGAAAGGAAGAAAATTATCAAGTGAGAAAATCATTCAAGGGGATGCCAGTGAAGGAGATATTTTAATAAACATGCAAATGAAGTAGCCGCATGTACATAATAATTATTTAACAGACACGTTCTAGATGTTTGTGAGGAGTTCGTCATCAAAAACATGCGTTATTCAAACAAATGCAGCATTGCACAGAACCAGGGGCCACAGTTTGAGAATAAGGAGTAAGCCATTTAGAACGGAGACGAGGAAACACTTTTTCACACAGAGAGTGGTGAGTCTGTGGAATTCTCTGCCTCAGAGGGCGGTGGAGGCGGGTTCTCTGGATGCTTTCAAGAGAGAACTAGATAGGGCTCTTATAGCGGAGTCAAGGGATATGGGGAGAAGGCAGGAACGGGGTACTGATTGTGGATGATCAGCCATGATCACATTGAATGGCGAGCTGGCTTGAAGGGCCGAATGGCCTACTCCTGCACCTATTGTCTATTGTCTATTGTCCCTCTTTGGAGTCACAGTCATAGATTCTTACAGCGTGGAAACAGGCCCTTCGGCCCAACTTTCCCACACCGGCCAACATGTCCCAGCTACACTAGTCCCACCTGCCTGCGTTTGGGCCATATCCCTCCAGACCTGTCCAATCCATGTACCTGTCTAACGTTGCAATAGTACCTGTTGTTGCGATAGAACCTGCTTTGTTTCATTCTGTTTAGTTTAGTTTAGTTTATAGATTATTTAGTTTATGAGATCATGAGATAGGAGTAGAATCAGGCCATTCGGCCCATCAAGTCTACTCCGCCATGCAATCATGGCTGATCTGTCTCTCCCTCCTCACTCCATTCACCTGCCTTTTCCCCATAACCTCTGACACCGGTACTAATCAAGAATCTATCTATTTCTGCCTTAAAGACTTGGCATCCACAGCCTTCTGTGGCAAAGAATTCCACAGATTCACCACCCTTTTTAGTTAGTTTGTTTCAGATTAGTTTGATTATTTTAGTTTAGTAGTACAGCATGAAAACAGGTGCTTTGGTCCATCGAGTCCATACCAGCCAACAATCACCCATTCACGGGGGAATCGAAAACCAGAGGACATTGGTTTAAGATGGGGGGGGGGGGGAGATGATTTAATAGGGGTATCTTTTTCACACTAAGGGTGGTGGGTGCATGGAACGTGGTGCCGGAGGAAGTAGTTGAGGCAGATTAAATTTTCCCTGGTTGTAGGGAGAGGAGAGGAAAATGGGAGACCCTAGAACTTTGTCTAGGAAGGAACTGCAGATGCTGGTTTGCACAAAAGATGGACACAAAATGCTGGAGCAACTCAGCGGGTCTGGCAGCATTTCGGGAAAAAAGGAATAGGTGACGTTTCGGGTCGGACCTTCTCAGAACCCTTCCCAGTCTGAAGAAGGGTTCCAACCCGAAAACGTCACCTATTCATTTCCTCTAGCGGTAACCTAGAACTAATCTGAACAGGAGATCGATGGTCGGTGTGGACTTGGTGAGCTGAAGGGCCTGTTGCCATGCTGTATCTTTAGTTTATTCAATCAATTCAGTTTGACATGATTCAATGATCTGAGTTGTCCGAGGGTGGTTCATCAGTTCATAAGTGATTGGAGCATAATTAGGCCATTCGGCCCATCGGGTTTACTCCGCAATTCAATCATGGTTGATCTAACTCTCCAATCTCCAATCCAATTCTCCTGCCTTCTCCCCATAACCCCTGACACTCGTACTAGATTGGTTAGGCTGGGGCTTTATTCCTTGGAGTGCAGGAGGGGTGATCTTATAGAGGTGTATACTTATTCCCCAAAGTAAGGGTATCAAAAACCAGTGGACATTGGTTTAAGATAAAAGTGGACAGGTTACGATACTATACGATACGATGGAACTTTATTTATCCCAGGAGGGAAATTGATCTGCCAACAGTCATAAAAAAACACAAATTACATGAAACATGAAATTAAAGTGGCGAGTGGAAAGGCTTGGGGGATATGCAAAGATTGGGGGAGGGGGAGTCAGTCTCAGTCTACCCCACGACAGAAGGGGGAGGAGATGTAAGGTTTCATAGCCACAGGGAAGAATGATCCCCCGTGGTGTTCTGTCCTGCATCTTGGTGGAACCAGTCTGTTGCTGAAGGTACTCCTCAGGTTGACCAGTGTGTCTTGGAGGGGGTGTCATGGATGGAGGTTGAATAGAAACCTGAGGGGCAACGTTTTTACTCTTAGGGTGGTGGGTAAGTAGAACGCGATGCCTGAGGAGGTAGTTGACGTACGTAGCTATAAATAACAGCATTTAAAAGACACATGGTCTGGTACATGGAAGTCTGAAGAAAATGCTGCCAATATTCGCCAGGTATGATGCTATCTGTAAATTAATGATCTTCCATAGAAAACCAACCTGCAACTTTAACTCTCTCACTGGCACAGTGGTGCAGAGGGTGGCACAGTGGTGCAGCGGTAGAGTTTGCTGCCTCAGAGAACCAGAGACCCAGGTTCGATCCTGATTACCAGTGTTGTCTGCACAGAGTTTGTATGTTTTCCCTGTGGCTGTGTGGGTTTTCTCTGGGTGCTCCGGCTTCCTTCCACGTTCCAAATTCATACAGGTTTATAGGTTGTTATAGGAACTGCAGATGCTGGTTTCCTTCGAAGATAGACACAAAATGCTGGAGTAAGTCAGCAGGACAGGCAGCATCTCTGGATAGAAGGAATTGGATAAGTTTCGGGTCGAGACCCATCTTCAGACCCTTCTTCAGACTGAAGAAGGGTCCTGACCCGAAACGTCACCCATTCCATCTCTCCAGAGATGCTGCCTGTTCCGCTGAGTTACTCCAGCATTTTGTGTCTATCTTCAGGTACATGGATAGATGGATTTGATTAGTACCGATGTCGGGAATACGGGGAGAAGGCGGAAGAATGGGGTTGAGAGGGTAAGATAGATCAGCCGTGATTGAATGGTGGAGTCGACATAATGGCCTTATTCTGTTCCGATAACTTATGAACTTATGATAGGAAAGGTTTAGAGGGACATGGGTAAACGTGGGCAAATGGGAGTAGCTTCTCTTTTTCTTCTTGCGTTTGAGGCAGCAGAAGTCCGCAGCAGGGTGATGCCATCCGGTTCGACATCTACGACATCGTCCAAAAAAGGGCGCATGCTCCGGGTTGGCGCCCAGCTGCGGAGCTGCTGCTGTCTCTGTTTGTTGTCGTTCCCCTGACTGAGGTCAGTTGACAGGGCTCACCACGGGGAGGTTGGCATCATGACTTAGATAGTACATGTCTAAGTAGCATGGATAGGGCATCTTGGTTGGTATGGATGATCATAAGGTCATAAGTGATAGGAGCAGAATTAGGCCATTCGGCCCATCAAGTCTACTCCACCATACAATCATGGCTGATCTATCTCTCCCTCCTAACCCCATTCTCCTGTTGTCTCCCCCATAAGTCAAGTCAAGTCAAGTCAAGTTTATTTGTCACATACACATACGAGATGTGCAGTGAAATGAAAAGTGGCAATGCTCACGGACTTTGTGCAACAAACAAACAAACAAACAAACTACAAACAGAATGGAAGAATACAATCACATATTCTTTTACATATTGTGGGCGGAAGGAAAAAGGGGGAAAAAACAGCAATTTTTAAAAAACAGTAGAGTGGTGCAGTAACCCCTGACACCCATAATAATCAAGAAATTATCCATCTCTGCCTTAAAAATATCCACTGACGGTCTCCACAGCCGTCTGTACAAAGAATTCCGCAGATTTACCAGCCTCTGACCAAAGGAATTGCTCCTCATCTCCTTCATAAAAGAACGTCCTTTAATTCTGAGGAATTCTAATGTGACCTCTAGTCCTAGACTTTCCCACTAGTGGAAACATCCTCGCCACATCCACTCTATCCAAGCCTTTCACTATTCTGTACGTTTCAATGAGGTCTAAGCTCCAGCGAGTACAGGCCCAGTGCCGACAAACGGATATGCCAGGCTGATATGCCTGTTCCGTGCTGTATGACTCTATGACACCTCAATGTTACTAAGTATAAATCAATAAGCCACACAAAATGGAACTAATAAACTCTCATAACAATAACCGCTTTCAGATAGTGTAGGAAAGAACCGCAGATGCTGGTTTAAATCGAAGGTAGACACAAAATGCTGGAGTAACTCAGCGGGACAGGCAGCATCTCTGGTGAGAAGGAATGGGTGACGTTTCGGGTCAAGACCCTTCTTTAATTTCGACCCGAAACATCACCAATTCCTTCTCTCCAGAGATGCTGCCTGTCCCGCTGAGTTACTCCAGTATTTTTGTGTCGAACTGCTTTCAGATATCTCAAGTGGCTATAATGCACGAGGATTATTATTGAAGTGGACTCTAAATACAGAGATCAAAGTGTTTCCAACAGAACCAAACCAAATCATGAACATATCATCTAACTGCAACATGAACTGGGTGGCACGGTGGCGCAGCGGTAGAGTTGCTGCCTTACAGCGCTGGTGACCCGGTTCGATTCTGACTACGGGTGCTGTCTGAACGGAGTTTGTACCTTCTCCCCGTGACCTGCGTGGGTTTCCTCCGGGATCTCCGGTTTCCTCCCACAGGAACGTTTTAGGTTGAAACCTTTCTTCAGACTGATGTGAGGGTGGGGGGGGCGGGAAAAAGAAAGGAAGAGGTGGAGCCAGTGGGCTGAGGAGCCAGTGTAGCCAGTCTTCTCCCCCCCCCCCACCCTCACATCAGTCTGAAGAAAGGTTTCAACCCAAAACGTTGCCTATTTCCTTTGCTCCATAGATGCTGCCTCACCCGCTGAGTTTCTCCAGCATTTTTGTCTACCTTCGATTTTCCAGCATCTGCAGTTCCTTCTTAAACTAGGTTAATTGGCTTGGTAAAATTGTAAATTGTCCCCAACTCAACTACTTCCTCTGGCAGCTTGTTCCTTGTGCCGACCATACTCTTTGTGAAAAAGTTGCCCCTCGGGTTCCGATGAAATCTTTCCCCCCTCACCTTTAACTTACTGCATGTCCTCTGATTTTTGATTCCCCTACTCTGGGTAAAAGACTGTGAATTCACTCTATCCATTCCCCTCATGATTTTATACACCTCTATAAGATCGCCCCTCAGCCTCCTGCCCTCCAAGGAATAGAGTCTCAGCTGACACAACCTCTCCCTATAGCCCAGTCCCTGCAATATCCTTGTAAATATTTTGATATAGGTTTAGAGATACAGCATGAAAATAGGCTCTTCAGCTCACTGAGTCCACACAGACCAAAGATCACCTGTCGACTAGTTCCACCCTACACGTTAGGGACATCTTACACAGGCCAATTGGCCTACAAACCTGTACGTCTTTGGAGTGTGGGAGGAAACCGAAACACCTGGACCACGTGGTCATGGGAAGAAGGTTCAAACTCTATACAGACAGCATCCATAGTCATGATCGAACCTGGGTCTCTGGTGCTATAAGGCAGCAACTGTGCTGTCCCTAAAATCTTCTCTGCCTTCTTTCCAACATCCCGGATGCAAGGCGTTTGAGCCAATTTATCCACTTGAACCGTAACCTGACTCTCGAGTACATTTTCTTTCTGTCCATCGCCTCTATCATCTTGTAGAAAGAAAGAACTGCAGATGCTGGTTTGTGCATGAAAGGACACAAAGTGCTGGAATAACTCAACTGGTCAAGCATCATCCTTGGAGAACGTGGGGACGTTTTGTTCTCCAGAGATGATGCCTGACCTGCTGAGTTATTCCAGCACTTTGTGTCCTTTTGTTCCTCCATCATCTTGTTTCTCCCAAGAGTTGGGCACCATATTTGAGGAAGGATGTGCTGGCTCCGGAGAGAGTCCCAAGGAGGATTCCAAGAATGATCCCAGGAATGAATAGGTTAACCTATGATGAGTGTTTGTCACCACTGTGCCTGTACTTACCGGAGTATAGAAGAATGAGGGGGGACCTCATTGAAATATCCAGAATAGTGAAAGGCTTGGATAGAGTGGATGTGAGGAGTATGTCTCCACTAATGGGAGAGTCTAGGACTAGAGGTCATAGTTTCAGAATTAAAGGACATTCTTTTTGGAAGGAGATGAGGAGAAATTCTTTTCATCAGAGGGTGGTGAATCTGTGGAATTCTTAGCCACAGAAGGCTAGATAGATAGATTCTTGAATAGTATGGGTGTCAGAGGTTATGGGGAGAAGGCAGGTGAATGGGAGTAGGAGGGATAGATAGATCAGCCATGATTGAATGGCGGAGTAGACTTGATGGGCCGAATGACCTAATTCTACTATGCCTTATGAGTTGGAGTACTTGAAGTCTCTATACTTCTGCATGTGCCTCTTAGCTGACATTCTATTAAGTTCCTATGTATTTTCATCTACTTTTTACTACTGGTTTGATATATCTCTGCTGTGGAATATTTTTGAGCTGCCTTTTATTTTAACTGAATTCCAATCTCATATTCTCTCCTTGTCAGTCATATTTTCCTCTTCACTTCCCCTCTCGTCTAGTTTCTGCCTGGTTCCTGCATGAAGAATTCAGCTGACAAACATCATCTCCCAATTTTAATTGCTTCATCATATTTTCGATCACACTGTCATCATTCCAAGGAACTCTGGTCTTGATCGCCTTACCCTTCTTCAAGCCACAGAGCTGCAGATGAATTCCTTTCAGAATTAAAGGACGTTCTTTTAGGAAGCAGATGGGGAGAAATTTATTTAGCCAGAGGGTGGTGAATCTATGGAATTCTTTGCCACAAAATGCTGTGGAGGCCAAATCAGTGGATATGTTTAAGACAGAGATAGATAGATAGAGTCTGAAGAAGGGTCTTGTCCAGAAATGTCGCCTATTTCCTTCGCTCCATAGATGCTGCCTCACCCGCTGAGTTTCTCCAGCATTTTTGTCTACCTTCGATTTTCCAGCATCTGCAGTTTCTCCTTAAACACTAGATAGATTCTTTGATTAGTACGGGTGTCAGGGGTTCTGGGAGAAGGCAGGAGAATGGCGTTAGGAAGGAGAGATAGATCAGCCATGATTGAATGTCGGAGTGGACTTGATGGGCCAAATGGCCTAATTCCACTCCTATTCCTTATGGCCTTATAACATGAGCTGCGCAGCATGGAAACAGCATTGGCCCTTCAGCCCAACTTGTCCATGCCGACCAAGATGGTGCATTGGGCTAGTCTCATGTGCCTGTATTTTTCCCATATCCCTCTGCATGGTTTAGACAAATATGGGCCAAATGTGGGCAAGCGGGACTAGTGCAGATAGACACAATTTGCTGGAGTAATTTGTGTCTATCTGCTGGGGGGGGGGGGGGGGGGGAGAGAGGGAATGCAGGGGTTACTTGAAATTAGAGAAATCAACGTCCATACCGCTGGGGTGTAAGCTGCCCAAGCGAAATATGAGGCGCTGTTCCTCCAATTGGCACTGGGCGTTAACAAACTCTGACAATGGAGGAGGCCCACGGCAGAAAGGCTAGAATGGGAAGCGGAGTTTAAATATTTGGTAACCGGGAGATCGCATCGGCTGAGGTGGACGGAGCGTTAAATGTTCAACAAAATGATCCGTGGAGATGGGACATCTTGGCCGACGTGGACAAGTTGGACCGAAGAGCTAGTTTCCACACTGTATGACTCTATGACTCTAACCACTCATATCCATATACTTATTATATAAAGATATTATATATCTGTGCTTTAAAAGTTTTAATCTGCAATTTGAGAAGGAGAAGGTTAAATCAGAAGTGTCAGTGATGCAGTTGAACAAAAGGGACTATGGAGGCATGAGAGAGGAGCTGGCCAAGGTAGACTGGAACAGGATACCAGCAGGAATGACGGTGGAACAGCAATGGCAGGAATTTCTGGGCATAATCCGGAAGACGCAGGATCATTTCATTCCAAAAAGGAAGAAAGATTCTAATGGGAGTAGGAGGCAACCGTGGCTGACAAGAGAAGTTAGGGATAGAATAAAACGAAAAGAAAAGATGTATAACACAGCAAAGAGTAGCCGAAAGCCAGAGGATTGGGAAACTTTCATAGGACAACAGAAGGAAACAAAACGGGCAGTACGGGCTGAAAAGATGAAGTACGAGGGGAAGCTGGCCAGGAATGTAAAGAAGGACAGTAAAAGCTTCTTTAGATATGTTAAGGGAAAAAGAATAGCAAAGTCAAATGTGGGTCCATTGAAGGCAGACACGGGTGAAATTCTTATGGGGAACAAGGAAATGGCAGAAGAGTTGAACAGGTACTTTGGATCTGTCTTCACTGAGGAAGACACAAACAACCTCCCAGAAGTACTGGAGGGCAGAGGATCTAAGGGGGTAGAGGAACTGAAAGAAATTTTCATTAGGCGAGAAATAGTATTGGGTAGGCTAATGGGACTGAAGGATGATAAATCCCCTGGGCCTGAAGGTCTGCATCCCAGGTCCTCAGGGAGGTGGCTCTAGAAATAGTGGACGCATTGGTGATCATTTTCCAATGTTCAATAGATTCAGGATCAGTTCCCGTGGATTGGAGGATAGCTAATGTAATCCCACTTTTCAAGAAAGGAGCGAGAGAGAAAAACGGGAATTACACACCAGTTAGCCTGACTTTGGTGGTGGGAAAGATGCTGGAGTCAATTATTAAAGAGGTAATAATGGGGCATTTGGATAGCAGTAAAAGGATTAGTCCAAGTCAACATGGATTTATGAAAGGGAAATCATGCTTGACTAATCTTCTGGAATTTTTTGAGGATGTGACAAGTAAAATGGATGAAGGGGTGCCAGTAGATGTAGTGTATCTAGACTTTCAGAACGCCTTTCATAAGGTCCCGCACAGGAGACTGGTGACTAAAATTAGAGCACATGGTATTGGGGGTAGGGTGTTGGCATGGATAGAAAATTGGTTGGCAGACAGGAAGCAAAGAGTAGGAGTGAACGGGTCCTTTCCAGAATGGCAGGCAGTGGCGAGTGGAGTGCCGCAAGGCTCGGTGTTGGGGCCGCAACTGTTTACCATATATATTAATGATTTGGAAGAGGGAATTAGGAGCAACACAAGCAAGTTTGCGGATGACACAAAGCTGGGTGGCAGTGTGATCTGTGAAGAGGATGTTAGGAGGTTGCAGGGTGACCTGGACAGGTTGAGCAGATGCGTGGCAGATGCAGTATAACATAGATAAATGTAAGGTTATCCACTTTGGTGGCAATAAAACAAGGGGGCAGATTATTATCTCAATGGGGTTAGGTTAGGTAAGGGGGAGGTGCAGCGAGACCTGGGCGTCCTTGTACACCGGTCACTGAAAGTTGGCTTACAGGTACAGCAGGCAGTGAAGAAAGCTAATGGAATGTTGGCCTTCATAACAAGAGGATTTCAGTATAGGTGTAGAGAGGTTCTTCGGCAGTTGTGTAAGGCTCAGGTAAGACCACATCTGGAGTATTGTGTTCAGTTTTGGTCTCCTAATTTGAGGAAGGACATCCTTGTAATTGAGGTAGTGCAGCGTAGGTTCACAAGGTTAATCCCTGGGATGGCGGGACTGTCATATGATGAAAGATTGAAAAGACTCGGCTTGCATTCACTGGAGTTTAGAAGGATGAGAGGGCATCTTATAGAAACATATAAAATTATAAATGGACTGGACGAGCTAGATGCATGGAAAATGTTCCCAATGTTGGGCGAGTCCAGAACCAGGGGCCACAGTTTTAGAATAAAGGGGAGGCCATTTAAGACTGAGGTGAGAAAAAAAAAATTCACCCAGGGCAGTGGAGGCCAAGTCACTGGATGGATTTAAGAGAGAGTTAGATAGAGCTCTAGGGGCTGGTGGAATCAAAGGATATGGGGAGAAGGCAGGCACGGGTTATTGATAGGGGACGATCAGCCATGATCACAATGAATGGCAGTGCTGGCTCGAAAGGCCGAATGGCCTCCTCCTGCCCCTATTTTCTATAATTGCACCTGCTTCTGTAGTTTCCTCTGGCAGCTTATTCGATACTTTACGATACGATACGATACAATGCGATACGATAGAACTTTATTTATCCCAGGAGGAAAATTGATCTGCCAACCGTCATAAAAAAACACAAAACACATGAAACATGGAACTAAAGAGACGAGTGGAAAGGATTGGGGATGTGCAAAGATTGGGGAGGGGGCGAGGGAAGTCAGTCTCCAGATAGGGACTAGTCTTTGAGTGAGAAACGTATACCCTGGCATTCCTCTTAAATCTCTCCCCTCTCACCTTAAGCCTCTGCCCTCTAGCATTCAAATGCTTAATCCTGGGAAAAAGAGTGAGGCTTCACTTTTACCGTGCCCCATCATTGAATCATGCATGGCTGGGTTCGGCAACTCAACTGCCCAGGAACACCCTTGGTGGAATGTACATAGTCTATTCTCAAAACAGCTTCTTCATAAACCATGGGTTACTCTGTCTCAGTCCTTTCCTTCCATGTTACCCTGGCTAAATCGTAGAACAATTTCTCGATTAATACGGGTGTCAGAGGTTATGGGGAGAAGGCAGGAGAATGAGGTTAGGAGGGAGAGATAGATCAGCCATGATTGAATGGCAGAGCAGACTTGATGGGCCGAATGGCCTAATTCTGCTCCTATCACTTATGAACAAGGATGTGCTGGGTTTAAGAAGGAACTGCAGATGCTGGAAAATCGAAGGTAGACAAAATTGCTGGAGAAACTCAGCGGGTGCAACGGCATCTATGGAGCGAAGGAAATAGACAACGTTTCGGGCCGAAACCAAGGATGTGCTGGCGCTGGAGCGGGTCCAGAGAAGGTTTATGAGAATGATTTCAGGAATGATTGGTTAACATATGATGAGTGTTTCACGGCACTGGGCCTGTAGTCGCTGGAGTTTAGAAGGATGACGGGGGAACCTAATTGAAACTTACCAAATAGTGAAAGGCTTGGATAGAGTGGATGTGAAGACGATGTTTCCTCTAGGGGGAGAGTCTAGGACCAAAGGTCATAGCCAGAATTAAAAGGCGTTCCTTTAGGAAGGAGATGGGGCAAAATGTATTTAGTCAGAGGGTGGTGAATCTGTTGAATTCATTGCCACACAAGGCTGTGGAGGCCAGGTCAACGGATATTTTTAAGGCAGAGATAGATAGATTCTTGATTAGTACAGACAGATGTCAGGGGTTAAGGGGAGAAAGCAGGAGAATGGAGTTAGGAGGGAAAGATAGATCAGCCATGATTGAATGGTGCAGGAGACTTGATGGGCCGAATGGCCTAAATCTGCTCCTATCATTTATGAACCTAAGAACTTATGAACATACAATAGCTTACGAACATGCCTTTATAATGGTTCAATGGTTCCTTTATTATAACGTGGACTAAGTTCCAATTAATTATTTTTTTTGCATACTGATTAGAAGATTATTGCAATACATAAGTACAAACTGCATAGAAACAGCCCACCGAGTCTATATGCAAGAGTCGCCTGGATTTGGTGCCATTTCACAGTCCCAACTTGTCTTAGGCCCCTTTAGGTTGACCATGGGTGTCTCCAGGGTGCTATTCCTTATATGGAGGACACCTGTGCGTGACTTTGTTTAACGTGGGGAGACTGGTGCACAGACAGCCACCCTACGGTCCTTGACAGATCTGGGTCAGGATCCAGTGGCATGAAGTCCAAGACGACCGGAGACCCTTTTCTGCTGCAGCCTTCATCCGCCTTCCCAGCCGTTGAGACGCTCCACTAAGGTCAGCCATCGTCCTCCGCCTGTTCCACCGTTGAGGTCTTGGTTGGATTGCTCTTTGTCAGAGACCTCCCCCTCTACCTTACCGCCATGGGTGGCCCTACCAGGAGCATAGCTCCAGACGGCATCGATCTCAGGATCTCAGGTCCACACAAGCTTCTCCACCACGACAAGGTGACAATCCACGGAGGAATTTACAGACAGCCTTCAGTAAACCTCCTGCACCCTCTCCAAAGCCTCCACATCCTTCCTGTAATGGGGCGACCAGAACTCCACACAATACTCCAAATGCAGCCTAACCAGGATAAAGCCAAGTCCTTGAGGCCAAGTCGATGGATACTTTTAAGGCAGAGATAGATAGATTCTTGATTGGTACGAGTGTCAGCGACTATGGGGAGAAGGCAGGAGAATGAGGTTAGGAGGGAGAGATAGATCAGCCATGATTGAATGGCAGAGTAGACTTGTTGGGTCAAATGGCCTAATTCTGCTCCTATCACTTATGAACTTATGACCTTATGAAGCCGCAACATGACTTCCTTCCTATATTCATTGCTTCAACTGCTGAATGCAAGTGTACACCATATGTCTTCTTTGCCACTGTCCACCTTTGTTGCCTCTATCTTATTGTTCATTTGGGGTGGGAGATTGCAACCTTCACATGGTCCACTCTGTTTCAACTGATGCAATCAACCCGACCTGCACAAACAAGATCAAATAGAACAAGTTGAACTACAACTTTAGGCTGGGCACGCCATACGCAGGAAGAAGATTGTTCATTTATCTGGAAAGACCTGGTAAAAGGTCGTCTCTCGGACAGGAAAACAACGGTGATCCCTAAGAGGACTTTTTTTTGTGTAGTGTAAGTATTTCACGTATAATTAAAAGACCGGCACAAAAAACTGGAGTAATGCCCCTATCCCACATGCCCCTGTCCCACTTAGGAAACCTGAACGGAAACCTCTGGTGACCTTGCCCACGACCCAAGGTTTCCATGAGTCGCCGGAGGTTTTGGTCACTCGCCTGGATAGCCTCGAATCGTGAGCTGCATCTACTGACCAACCGCACACACACACACACATTGCGAAGGTGGGGGCCAGGGAAAGCGGAGGAGCACTGTCTGCGCGATGAAGAGGAAGGTAAACGGCTGCCACAGAGCACGGTAAGTCCTTTAGAGAGCGGGGGGGGGGGGCGGTGGAGAAAACATAGAAAACATAGAAAACATAGAAATTAGGTGCAGGAGTAGGCCATTCGGCCCTTCGAGCCTGCACCGCCATTCAATATGATCATGGCTGATCATCCAACTCAGTATCCCGTACCTGCCTTCTCTCCATACCTTCTGATCCCTTTAGCCACAAGGGCCACATCTAGCTCCCTCTTAAATATAGCCAATGAACTGGCCTCGACTACCCTCTGTGGCAGAGAGTTCCAGAGATTCACCACTCTCTGTGTGAAAAAAGTTCTTCTCATCTCGGTTTTAAAGGATTTCCCCCTTATCCTTAAGCTGTGACCCCTTGTCCTGGACTTCCCCAACATCGGGAGCAATCTTCCTGCATCTAGCCTGTCCAACCCCTTAAGAATTTTGTAAGTTTCTATAAGATCCCCTCTCAATCTCCTAAATTCTAGAGAGTATAAACCAAGTCTATCCAGTCTTTCTTCATAAGACAGTCCTGACATCCCAGGAATCAGTCTGGTGAACCTTCTCTGCACTCCCTCTATGGCAATAATGTCCTTCCTCAGATTTGGAGACCAAAACTGTACGCAATACTCCAGGTGTGGTCTCACCAAGACCCTGTACAACTGCAGTAGAACCTCCCTGCTCCTATACTCAAATCCTTTTGCTATGAAAGCTAACATACCATTCGCAGGGGGGGAGAAGGGGGGAGAAGGAGGAGGGGAGAGAAAGAGAGAGAAGCCGAGAGAAGGAGAGAAGGGGAGAAAGAAGGGGAGAGAGAAGGGGGTAGAAGGGGGAGAGAAGTGGAGAGAAGTGGGGAGAAGCAGAGGAGAAGGGGAGAGAAGGGGAGAGAAGGGGAGAGAAGGGGGGAGAAGGAGTGGAGACAGTTTTAAGAAGTTTAATAAAGTTTAGCTGGCATTTTACCTTCCGGTGGGTTTTCTAGGTTGTGAAACTCCAATGAGCCAATCAAAATGGCCGGTCAGCGACGGAGATGGCCTTCGACTGCCAGTAAGTAAATAGCGACCCCACTCCACTGGCTTCGACCAAATGGCAACCTATTTTTAGTCGAGGCCGGTTTTGATTATGTTGAAACAATCGAAGCAACCTAGAAGAAGCCTCGACCACGCGGAAACCACTTTCGACCATTAGGGAGAGTGACCAAAACATCCGGCGACCTCATGGAAACCTTGGGTCGCGGGCAAGGTCACCAGAGGTTTCCGTTCAGGTTTCCTAGGTGGGACAGGGGCATAACACAGCAGATCAAGCAGCATCGCTGGAGAAAAGGACGAGGTGACGTTTCGTATCAAGATCCTTCTTCAGACTGAGAGCCAGGAGAAAAGGGAAACGAGAGGTATAGGATAAATGAAGATGGAAGATATGTAAAAAGCAATGATAATCAAGGATAGGTGGAGCCCACAGTGGTCCATTGTTGGCTGTGGGATTGGTGATAATGATAGAGAGGGATTCCCTCTCTCTCCATCCCTCCCTCACCCTAGTTGTCGTACTAGTTTCACTGTCGTCCTGTTGAGTTTCAGTGTCTGTATAGCTTGTTATCATCTATCCCACAGTAGGATAGTGTACGGGGTGATCGTTAGTGGGCGCGGACTCGCAGAAGGTCCTGTTTGTGTGCTGTATCGGTAGAGTTGCTGCCTTACAGCGCTTTCAGCGTCAGAGGCCCAGGCTTGATACTGACTACGGGCGCTGTCTGTAGGGAGTTTGTACCTTCTCCCCGTGACCTACGTGGGTTTTCTCCGAGATCTTCGGTCCCCTCCCACACTCCAAAGACGTAGGTTAATTGGCTTAGTATAAAATGTCAATTGGAAATTGTCCCTAGTGCGTATGTAGGATAGTGTTAATGTGCGGGGTTCGCCTGTCGGCGTGGACTCGGTGAGCCGAAGGGCTTGTTTCCGCGCTGTACCTCTAAACAAAATCAGTCTCTATGCTGTATCTCACCACCAGCCACAACTAAGTAGAGCAAGCTGCTGCAAATATCCAGCAGGACTCCATGAGATCTAGTGAACATTGGGGCAATGAAAATCAGTGGCTGAACAATCCCTGGAGCCAACTTAGACCATAAGAAAGATAAAGTTATCTCTCTGAGTTGTTTTAACATAGAACAAAGAACAGAACAGCTCAGGAATGGGTCCTCCTAGCCACAATGTCCATGCTGAACATAGAAAATAGGTGCAGGAGTCGGCCATTTGGCCCTTCGAGCCAGCACCGCCATTCAATATGATCATGGCTGATCATCCACAATCAATACCCCATTCCTGCCTTTTCACCACATCCCTTGATTCCTTTAGCCCTAAGAGCCGCATCTAACTCTCTCTTAAAAACATCCAGTGAATTGGCCTCCACTGCCTTCTGGGGCAGAGAATTCCACAGATTCACAATTCTCTGGGTGGAAAGGTTTTTCCTCATCTTAGTTCTAAATGGCCGACCCCTTATTCTTAACATGATGCCAAGATGCTGTAGAGTTATGTGCCTACCTAAATACCTCTTAACACAACTATCATATCAGCCTCCACCACGTTCTACGCACGCATCACCCATTGAGTAAAAACACTTGTCCCACACATCTCCTTTAAACTACAGAGTCCCAAAAGTGTCTGAAGAAGGGTCCTGACCGGAAACGTCACTTATCCATGTTCTCCAGACATGCTGCTTGACCTGCTGAGTTACTCAAGCACTTAGTGTCCTTTCCTTTAAACTTTGCCCCTCTCACCTTAAAGCTACGCTCTCTAGTCTTTGACATTTCCATCCTGGGAGATAGGTTTAGTTTACTTCAGTTTAGAGATACAGCATGGAAACAGGCCCTTCGGCTCACTGAGTCCACGCCGACCATCGATCGCCCATGCACTAGTTCTATTTGATGCCGCTTCTGCATCCTACACACTAGGGACTATTCACAGACGTCAATTACCCAGCATTGCTGCACATCTTGGGGATGTGGGAGGAACTTGGAGCACCCAGAGAAAACCCATGCGGAAACAGTGAGAAGTTGCAAACTCCGTATAGACAGCAACTGCAGTCGGGTCTCTGGCGCTACGAGGTAGCAGCTCTACCGCTGCGCCACTGTTCTGGATGTCTATCCTATCTGTGCTTCTCAAAGTGCAGGAGTAACACAGCAGGTCAGGCAGCATCTCTGGAGAAGGCAAATCTCAGAATTCGATACACTTCTATCAGGTGGCGGGATGGTAGCAGTAGAGTTGCTGCCTTACAGCGCCAGAGACACAGGTTCGATCCTGACTACGGGTGCTGTCTATACAGAATTTTACGTTCTTCTCGTGACCTGCGTGGGCTTTCTCTGGCTGCTCAGGTTTCTTCCCACACTCCAAAGACGGACAGGTTTGTGGGTTAATTGGTTTCGGTAAAATTGTAAATTGTCCCGAGGGTGTGTAGGATGGTGTTAGTGTGCAGGGATCGCTGGTCGGCACGGACTCGGTGGGCCAAAGGGCCTGTTCCCACGCTGTATCTCTAAATTACACTGAGCTAAAAAGTCTCCCCTCAAAACCGGAGCCAGGATAGTATACAAAGCTGCTAATCTCATCTTGCAGAGGAGACAGCTAGATATCTTACCGAATAGTGAAAGGCTGGGACAGTGTATGTGGAGAGAATGTTTCTACTAGTGGGAGAGTCGTGGACCAGAGGCCATTGCCTCACAATAAAAGGATGTTCCTTTAGAAAGGAGATGAGAAGGAATTTCTTTAGCCAGAGGGTGATGAGAGTGTGGAATTCATTGCCACAGAAGGCTGTGGAGGCCATCGATGGCTATTTTTAATGTTGGTGCAGTGAGATTTGAGTTACTATACAGCCATATAAATAAAAAGAACACAATACACGATACAGTTTAACATAAACCTCCACCACAGTGGAATCAACGTTTCCCACAATGATGGAAGGCAATAAAGTTCAGTCATCTTCCTCTTTGTTCACCCGTGGTCGGGGCCTTGAACCCTCCGAAGTTGCCACTACAGACAGCCCGATGTACAGGCGCTCTTGCCGGGATGATCGAAACTCCGACGTCGGAACGGATCGGAACACACACTCCGCGGCTTGGAGTTTCCGAATCGGCCGTTTCTTACCGGGTGCTGTCTGTCCGGAGTTTGTACGTTCTCCCCGTGACCTGCGTGGGTTTTCTCTGAGATCTTCGGTTTCCTCCCACACTCCAAAGACGTACAGGTATGTAGGTTAATTGGCTTGGTGTATGTGTAAAAATTGCCCCTAGTGGGTATAGGATAGTGTTACTGTGTGGGGATCGCTGGTCGGCGCGGGCCCGGTGGGCTGAAAGGGCCCTGTTTCCGTGCTGTATCTCCGAACTAAACAAAGCTAAAGCTTGAACACAGCATGGGTGTCAGAGCATAGGCATCTGGATGAAGGCCAATGCAATAACAATAGCACTGAACAGCAATGTCATTTAACATTGTGCTCATCTCCACTTTCAAAAACAAGCTTGATGAATATCTAGTTAAGAAGGGAATTGAAGATTAAAGAAGTAAATACAAAGATAATCAAATACCCCATGGAGCAGAAAGGCTCTTGTGCTGCAGGGGCCAAGGAATTATTGTCTGTGCAGAGAAATCAGCTGGGTTGAATATCAAACTGTGTGCAGAAACAATAACCATATGATATGAAATTCTGCAGGATTAAATTTGGAGTTTGGGAAACAGTCTTCAGCTGGAGCACAGCACACAGTATTATAAAATGCAAAGTGCTGGAGTTACTCAGCGGGTCAAGCAGCCTCTGTGAAGGGAAATGGGCAGGCAGTGTTTGGAAACATAGAAACATAGAAACAAAAAAAATAAATGCAGAAGTAAGCCATTCTGCCCCTAGTCCATTCAATATGATCATGGCTGATCATCCACAATCAGAACCCCGTTCCTGCTTTCTCCCCATATCCCTTGATTCCGTTAGCTCGAAGAGCTGTATTGAGTTCTCTCTTCAATACATCGGGTCGGGACCCTTCTTTCTAGCATCTGCAGTCTCTTGTGTCTCCATTTTACAGCCCCACTGCAAAATGAATGATTGATACTATTTTGTTACCCGTGACAAGTCACAGTGATATTCTTTGCTTTGCATACCTAAGGTATGCAAAGAGTCGCGACATAAAGGGCAACATAAATTATTTAATTTTAACACAAACCATTTTTAACCCATCTGTCGTCCCCCTTCAGTTCTTGGCTGCACTTCTCTTTACTTGTTGTGGGAGCAGAATTCGGCCACTCGGCATATCAAGTCTACTCTGCCATTCAAGCACGGCTGATCTATCCTCCCCTCTTAACCGTTGGGTCTTCCTTTGTTCACTCTCTCGACGGTTCCCCCACGCCGGGCCCGCCTTTGTTCTCGGCGGTGTGTCTGACCTCTGGCACCCACGTGGCCCGCCTTCGGCCGCTGAGTTACACCAACACTTTGTGTCCCCTTCTGGTGAACCAGTACCTGCGGTTTGG
>CM075977.1:391411581-391420247 GCA_038087875.1 Malacoraja senta
CAGCACCGCCATTCTATGTGATCATGGCTGATCATCCCCAATCAGTACCTCGTTCCTGCCTTCTCCCCATATCCCCTGACTCCGCTATCTTTAAGAGCTCTATCTGAGGCAGAGAATTCTACAGACTCACATCTCTCTGTGTGAGTCAAGAAAATATGCCAGTATACCATCGCATACCGTCGCAAGAAAAGCACCACTCAACTCTTTTCAATATCATGTCGCCCTCTGTTTATCAGTCCCAACTGACTCAGGAGGCTCAGGAGTTGAAAGAGAAATTCAGATTTACTTTCTGCTGGCTAAGAGCCCCTAAGGGGCTGGACTTTAATCCACAAGAACTCCGCATCTTACCGCATTGTCCTAGCCTGCTGCACCCAAGTACAGCACTGCCAGAAATAGCCATCGCTGGTTTGGAATTTCTGGGGAGAGGAAATCTCGGGGACAAGGACAAAGGCTGCATCGGGAAGACAAGTGGTGTAGAAGCAAGACAGAGATTTCGACACCCATTGTCATAGTCACAGAGTCATACAGTGTGGAAACAGGCCCCTCAGTCCAACGTGCCCACACCGGCCAACATGTCCCAGCTACACTAGTCCCACTTGCCTGCGTTTGGTCCATATCCCTCCAAACCTGTCCTATCCATGTACCTGTCGCCCTGTTTCTTAAACGTTGGCATAGTCTGTGGATTGTCACCTTGTCGTGGTGGAGAAGCTTGTGTGGACCTGAGATCCTGAGAGCGATGCCGTCTGGAGCTATGTTCCTGGTAGGGCCACCCATGGTGAAAAGGTCGAGGTGGAGGAGTCTGACAAAGAGCAATCCAACCAAGAACAGGCGGAGGATGATGGCTGACCTTAGTGGAGCTTCACAACAGCTGGGAACGCAGAAGAAGGCTGCAGCAGAAAAGGGTCTCCGGTCGTCTTTGACTCCATGCCACTAGATCCTGACGCAGATCTGTCAAGGACAGTGTGGTGGCTGTCTGTGCACCAGTCTCCCCACGTTAAACAAAGTCACGCACTGGCGTCCTCCAACCCTGGAGACACCTGTGATCAGCCATGAACAAAGGGGCCCTAAGAAGAAGGGATAGTCCCAGCCTCAACTACCTCCTCTGGCAGCTTGTTCCATACACCCACCACCCTTTGTGTGAAAAAGGTACCCCTCAGATTCCTATTAAATCTTTTCCACTTCACCTTAAACCTATGTCCTCTGGTCCTCGATTCACCTATTCTACCCGATCTATTCCTCTCATGATTTTATACACCTCAATAAGATCAGCTCTCATCGTCCTGTGCTCCAGGGAATAGAGTCCCAGCCTACTCAACCTCAGCCTATAGCTCACACCCTCTCGCCCTGGCAACATCCTCGTAAATCTTCTCTGTACCCTTTTCACGGTGCCCAGAACTGAACACAATATTCTAAATGTGGCCTCACCGACGTTTTATACAACTGCGACATGATCTCGCAACTTCTATACCAAGATTCATACAGCGTGGAAACAGGCCCCTCGGCCCTACTTGCCCACACCGACCAATATCACTTTAGAAAGCGTACGATCGGTTTGCATCACAGCTTGGTTTTTGAACGGCCCTGCCCCAGACCGCACGATATCGCAGAGTTGTAGATGTAACCCAGTTCATCAGACAGACCAAACTTCCCACCATTCCACACTTCACACTTCCTCTGAAGGCAGCCAACTTAATCCTATCCCACTCATTCCTTCTCTTACCCGCTCCCGGCTCTGCACAGTGTACAGAAGCTTGAATGTGCTCACCACCAGACCCAGGAACAGCTTCTCCCCGTCTGTTATCATGCTTATCATGGTCCTTCCATAACCTCAGGCACTGCCCGATTCACCTCTACCCCATTGTGGATATTTGGACTTTATCTATGGAACTGATGTGCTACAATGCTGAGAACTATATTCTGCACTCTTTATCTTCCCCTTTGCTCAATCTCTTGAGTTTAACGATTGTATTTGTGTACAGAATTACCTGTTTAGATAGCATGCAGAACAAAGCCTTTTACTGTACCTTGGTACGTTACAATAATAATATACCTAAATCCACGGTGGTGCAGCGGTAGAGTTGCTGCCTTACAGCATCAGAGACCTAGTTCAATCCTGACTGTGGGTGCTGTCGGTACAGAGTTTGTATGTTCTCCCCGTGACCTGCGTGGGTTTTCCCCGGGTGCTCCCGTTTTCTCCCCACACTCTAAAGACATACAGGTTTGTAGGTTAATTGGCTTGGTAAAATTATAAATTATCCCTAGTGTGTGTAGGTTTGTGTTTGGTCATAAAGTCATAAGGAATAGGAGAAGAATTAGGCCATTCGACCCATCAAGTCCATTCCACCATTCAATCATGGCTGATCTATCTCTCCCTCCTAACCCCATTCTCCTGCCTTCTCCCCATAGCTTCTGAAAACCTGTAATAATCAAGAAATGTCTAGGGCACCTGGTATTCCCAGACTAGCTCTCATCCAAGTACTAACCAGGTCTTGAGCTGTATAATCCTGCAACACTTTCGCCACCTCCAACGGGATCCTATTACTGGCCACATCTTCCCATCTCCACCTCTTTCTGCTTTCCGCAGAGACCGTTCCCTCCGTCAACTCATTCCTTCCCACCCAAACCACCCCATCCCCAGGTACTGCAGGTGATACCACACCTGTCCCTTTACCTCCCCCCCCCCCCCGCAAATTCATCCAAGGACCCCAACAGTCTTTTCAGTTGAGGCAGAGGTTCACGGGCACCTCCTCCAACCGCATCTACTGTATCTGCTGTTCCAGGTGTCAACCTCTTTACATCGGCGAGACCAAGCACAGGCACGGCGATCGTTTTGCTGAACACCTCTGCTTAATCCGCCTTAATCTACCTGATCTCCTGGTTGCTCAACACTTTAACTTCCCCTCCCATTCCCAATCTGACCTTTCTGTCCTGGGCCTCCTCCATTGTCAGAGTGAGGCCCAGCGCAAATTTGGTGGAACAGCACCTCATATTTCGCTTGGGCAGCTTACACCCCAGCGGTATGAACATTGACTTCTCTAACTTCAAATAGCCCTTGTTTTCCCTCTCTCTCCATCCTCTCCCCCTTCCCAGTTCTCCCACCAGTCTTACTGTCTCCGACTACATTCTATCTCTGTCCCGCCCACTCCCCTGACATCAGTCTGAAGAAGGGTCTCGACCTGAAACGTCACCCATTCCTTCTCTCCATAACTGCCTGTCCCGCTGAGTTACTCCAGCATTTTGTGTCTACCTTCGATTTAAACCAGCATCTGCAGTTCCTTCCTACACGTCAAGGGTATAAGGTTTACTACAAGGTAGAGACTAATTAAAGATAGTCTGAGGGCCTTGAATGTGGTAGATGGTAGGTCAGGGCTAGTCTCTAGTTAGTGATTCTAGTCTAGTCTAGATGGTTCAGTTGCCAGATAACAGCTGGGAGGAAACTGAATCTCGCTGAATCTGGAGGGGGGTGTGTTTTCACATTTCTGTACCTCTTGCCTGATGGGAGAGGTGTGATGAGGCAAGTGGGCGACTCCTCCTTGATTATGCCGCTGGCCTTGCCGAGGCAGCGTGAGGTGTACTGTAAATGTCAATGGAAGGGAGGTTGGTTTGTGTGATGGTCTGCGCTGTGTCCACAATTCTCTGCAATTTTCTTGCAGTCTTGAATGGTGCTGGTCCCAAACCTTACTACATCGCATTTGGTGAGAGTTATTGAGGACATGCCAAACCTTGAAAACCTTCAAAGGAAGTAGAAGTGTTGGTGCGCTTTCATGGCCATAGCTTTGATATGGCTAGCCCGACAAGCTGCAGATCATTTGACCCATATCCCTCCCATATTACCTGTCAAAAGAATTCAATAACGTGAATTGTTGGATGTGACAGATCAAACTACATTGATCAGTCTGAAGAAGGGTCTCGACCCGAAAAGTAACCTAATCCTTCGCTCCATAGATGCTGCCTCACCCGCTGAGTTTCTCCAGCATTTTTGTCTACCTTTGGTTTTTCCAGCATCTGCAGTTTGTAAGTTATCGTGGCAAATCCTCAAATTATAGAAGAACACGGGGATAAGGACCTGGACATTTTAAAACGGACATGCTGGCTGCAAAGGAAAAAACTCCAATCCACAAAGGAAGAACCAGTTTAAAACCTCTCTGTGGGCCTGGGCATTACATGACTATGCGAATGGTGTGAACAGGAAAGGTGTGGACGGAGATAACGAGATTATTTTGGAAAGACAAAGGAAGGAACCGAGCCTCAGCAGACGGGGGTAAACAGCCCAGCAGCAAAGACAATCACCATCGTGGTTGACCCATCCATCGGGACAATGGGAGCCCATCCAGGTGATGGGATAACGATCAGGCTGAGGCATCATGACATCAGCAAACCCATTATCATCGGAAGCCTATTGTTCATGCCAGATCGAAACTGGGAATCATCGAAAGACCCTTTTGTCCAGAGGACCACCTGGGAGGTTTCAAGGGAGAAACTCAGGTATAAAAGGGACAGTCAAGCAAGGTTTCGCTCTGTTTTCTGCTCTGTTGGACGACTCCTGACCCTGCATCGATCTAGCTGTAAGTACCCCAGACGACCTGGTGAAGTTCCCGAAAATAGGATAGAGGTTGAGAGAAGAAGGGGAAAGGGGGTGTATTTGTAAAACTGTGTAAAGTAAGTTTTACGACATGCCCGATAATTTTCTTTCCATAGTCTTAGTTTAAAAAAAAAATTTAAAAAAAACTGGAGAGTCAAATGCAACGAAATTTCGTTCTAGGTGCACTGTGTATAGGTGTATATCTGAATGACAATAAAGTTTTCATTCATTCATCATTCATTCATTCATTCATTCATTCATTCATTCATTCATTCATTCATTAAAGCATAAGTTTAGTTACGTATTATGTAGTGTTGGTGAGATTCGATTTCTCATTGTTTAATAAAGTCTGTAAATTTTAGACTTGCTTTGAGTCCGTCTTGGTTTCTGTTTACTCTCATCAGCACGCTCTGGTCGAGTCAACCTTTTATCATATCCCACCATAATTCCGAGGTCTAGAACGCAGGGGAACCCCTTTTTCGGGCAGTTGGGCCCGAAGTGGAGTAAAGGGAACCAAAACCCCTACAAGTTCCTTCTTTAACTACATAGCTTATCACTGAGGAGGAATTGGTAATGGTTTAGTTTAGTTTTTAGTTTAGAAATACAGCGCGGAAACAGGCCCTACTGCTTATCGTCCGCGCCAACCAGCGATCCCCACACAATAACATTATTCTACACACATTAGGGACGATTCACAATTATACCAAGCCAATTACAAATTACAAGCCTGTACATCCTTGGAGTGTGGGAGGAAACTGAAGCTCTCAGGGAAAACCCAAACAGGTCACAGGGTTGCCATCAGGCTATTAAACACGACAGAAAATAAGCTCTGAACTACAACAGACTAATATTATTATTGCACTATATTTGTTTATTTATTCAGTATGTGTGCATGTGTATATATACACACTGAACTTTTTTTCTCCCGTTGTGTACTATGTTTACATATTCTGTTGTGCTGCAGCAAGTAAGAATTTCATTGTCCTATATGGGACATATAATAATAATAATAATGAATTTTATTTATGGGCGCCTTATACCAAGGTCTCAAGGACACCTTACAGAGATTTATGGTTAACATATAATCAGAATAATCAGAATAAAAAAAATAAGTTATAAAGGCCAATACACAAATCAGGGACAGAATTCCTTCCAAAAACACAAAAAAGAAAATCAGAAACACAATATGACAATAAAACACTCTTGACGTGATTCTTGAGAATGTACAAACTCCATACAAACAGATCCCGTAGTCAGGATGGAACCCGGGTCTCTGACGCTGTCAGGCAGCAACTCTACCGCTGCGCCACCCTGCCGCCGTACCATTCTGGGGATGAAACTGTTAGTATTAAGAAGAGTTGGGCAGAGAATGGGTTGACAGGCACGTCCTTGACTATCAGTTGGGGCCCAGGGGGATCTGCGCAAACGCTTCACTATTTGACAGGAGAATGCGTGGATGAAAGGAAATTGATGACCTTCAAATATGTCTGTTAGCGAGAGCTCCCACTCACAATCTCTCCTGTGCACAAGGCAGCAGCGACGCTGTGAAAAGGCCTGGCTGAATACAAACTAGAACTGAAATTTCACTAGAACTGATAAAAGGAGAAGAAAGAGGAGAGAGTATTTGGAGAATGCAAGATAAATATGGCGGTTATACACGGCTGTTCACATCCCACTCCAGATCTCCTAAAGCCTTTTCCAGTCAATGAAGAAAGGTGGTGGCGCAGCGGTAGAGTTGCTGCCTTACAGCGCCAGGACCCGGGTTTGATCCTGACTACGGGTGCTGTCTGTACGGAGTTTGTACGTTCTCGCCGTGACCTGCGTGGGTTTTCTCCGGGTGCTCTGCTTTCCCTCCCACAATCCAAAGCCGAGGTTTTGTAGGTTAATTGTCTTGGTACAAGTGTATGGGTACAGGTTTGTAGGTTAATTGGCTTGGTACAAGTGTAAATTGTCCCTAGTCTGTGTTGGGTAGTCTTTATGTGCGGGGTTCGCTGGTCGGCGCAGACTCGATGGGCCGAAGGGCTGTATCTCTAAAAAAAATTCCAGCACTGTGTTTTACTCAAGCTTCCAGCATCTGTAGTTCCTTGTGTCTCCAGGATAATTTGATAGAAAGTGTTTAGTTTAATTTAGAAATACAGCGCAGAAACAGGCCCTTCGGCCCACCGAGTCCGTGTCGACCAGCGATCCCCGCATACCAACATTACCCTGCACACAATAGGGACAATTTACATTTATACCAAGCTTATTAGCCTACAAACCTGCACGTCTTTGGGGTGTGGGAGGAATCCGGAGCACCCGGAGTAAACCTACACAGGTCACGGGGAGAAGGTACAAAGTCCACACAGACAGGAGCCGTAGTCAGGATTGAACTCAGGTCTCTGGCGCTGTGAGGCAGCAACTTCACCGTGCCACCAAGCAACATGTCTCTGTAACACAGTCCCTTAAGTCCTGGTAACACTCACAATATGTTGCATCAGTGTCCTTGGTGGGATATGAACCCACTGTCAACAGTTCAAGACTCTGGCTGATTATGTGGCAATTTAACCAGTGCACTGTCGAACCCCCAGAGCTGATGGAAATCTGACAGAAACAGTGGAGAACACGAGTTCAAGTTCAAATTGATCAAGTTCAAGTTCAAATGTATTTGTCACATGCACCATAAGGTGCAGTGAAATGTAATCTGCCATGCAGCATTACAATTAAAAAAGGACACAATACACAACATAATTCAACACAGACATCTACCACAGCATTCTTCACTGTGGTGGATGGCAATACAGTTCAGACAGTCCTCCTCCTCCTCCTCCCTGTTCACCCCTGACCCTCGTAGTCGCCACTACGAACGGCCCGATATTCAAGCCCTCAGGCCAGCGGTCAGAGCGCTTCTCCGGCGACCCCCGGCAAGGGGATCCGCGTTGTTAAAAGTCCCTGCTGCGCCGCCGCTGAAGCTCTGGGCCCGACTCCGGGAAAGGCCACACCAAACCAGCTGTATGGCCGCGAGGAGGGGTGCAATGAAGCGACAAGGAAGAAAGTCGCATCTCCGTCGAGGAAGGTGCCTGAAAAAACGGTTTCCCCTATTCCCCCCCACAACCCCCCCCCCCCCACCCACACACACACAAGACATACAGAGAAAAACTAAAACATTCTTTTCGACATACTGAAAAAAACAAAAAAAGTCAAAACAATGAACCGGCTGCAGGCGAGGCAGCTGACGCGCAGCGCCACCAGAACCGGGACTGAATCAGTCCCTGAGTGAGAAGGAAGAGTATGTTAGATTAGCAATCAAATTGTGGATATAATGTGGGAGCAGTCATTTTAGCACAGTTTAATTTAGTTTGTGTAAGAAGGGACTGCAGATGCTGGTTTACACTGAAGAGAGACACGAAAACTGAAGAGATAACGAGAACTGTGTTGGGTCCACTGTTGTTTGTCATGTACATCAATGATCTGGATGATGGTGTGGAAAATTGGATTAGTAAGTATGCAGATGATACTAAGATAGGTGGTGTGGTGGATAATGAAGTAGATTTTCAAAGTCTACAGAGAGATTTAGGCCATTTGGAAGAGTGGGCTGAAAGATGGCAGATGGAGTTTAATGCTGACAAATGTGAGGTGCTACATCTCGGCAGGACAAATCAAAATAGGAGGTACATGGTAAATGGTAGCGAATTGAGGAATGCAGTTGAACAGAGGGATCTAGGAATAATTGTGCATAGTTCCCTGAAGGTGGAATCTCATGTAGATAGGGTGGTAAAGAAAGCTTTTGGTGTGCTGGCCTTTATAAATCAGAGCATTGAAGATAGAAGTTGGGATGTAATGTTAAAATTGTACAAGGCATTGGTGAGGCCAATTCTGGAGTATGGAGTACAATTTTGGTCGCCTAATTATAGGAAGGATGTCAACAAAATAGAGAGAGTACAGAGGAGATTTACTAGAATGTTGCCTGGGTTTCAGCAACTAAGTTACAGAGAAAGGATGAACAAGTTATGTCTTTATTCTTTGGAGCGCAGAAGGTTAAGGGGGGACTTGATAGAGGTCTTTAAAATGATGAGCGGGTTGGACAGAGTTGACGTGGATAAGCTTT
>CM075977.1:391420447-391427947 GCA_038087875.1 Malacoraja senta
ATAGTGTGGTCAGCGCGGACTTGGTGAGCTAACAAGCCTGTGTCCATACTAGTATCTCTAAACTAAACTAAACTCATAATAACATGGCTTTAATTTCCCTGGGTTTGCCTTCATTTGGTGCATGACCTTGCAGTGTGTGATAAGTCACCGTTACTTAAAGGACAGACACAAAATGTTGGAGTAACTCAGCGGGACAGGGAGCATCTCTAGAGAGAAGGAATGGGTGACGTTTCGGTTCGAGACCCTCCTTAGGGGAGAGGGAGATACATAGATCAGGAAGTGTAAGGTGTGAAAACAGGACAAAGGGAATGGAGATCAAGGAGAATGTAGAATAGATCATTGTTAGCTGGGAGAAGGTAACATCAAAGCAAACCGAGATAGAATGTAGTCGGAGACAATAAGACTGGTCGGAGAACTAGGGAGGGGTAGCTGGAGAGAGAGGGAAAGCAAGGGTTACATGAAGTTAGAGAAGTCAATGTTCATACTGCTGGGGTGTAAGCTGCCCAAGGGAAATATGAGGTGTTGTTCCTACAATTTGCGCTGCACCTGACTCTGACAATGGAGGAGGCCCAGGACAGATAGGTCAGTGTGGGAATGGGAGGGGGAGTTAAAGTGGTGAGCAACCGCGAGATCAAGTAGGTTTGGGCGGACTGAGCAGAGGTGTTCAGCAAACTCTTAAAGGACACCTTTACTCTGATTTCGGTGCATCGAAAAAATATCCAAAATTTATTGATGTCTGCTCATTTTCAATAAACGCACTTGACATCCCTCTGTTTGTGCAACACCATTTTATTTGGCAATGCAAAATAATATTTCACTTGTAGAATGCAACTTTCAATGATGCCTTTGAAAAATAATGTTCTGCCTGCCTGTCCAAGGTTAGAAGTGTGAACTGCTCCCCCTATGGCAGATGCCATTGTACTGCAAAGCCTGGAAATCTTCACCTGTGTCTTGTTGCAGTGTTTAGTTTAGAGAGGCAGCACGGAAAACAGGTCCATCGGCCCATTGATTATGCGCTGACCAGCGATCACCCCGTACACTAGCACTTTCCTGCATACTAGGGATTATTTACAATTTTTACCAAAGTCAATTAACCTACAAACCTGTACGTCTTTGGAGTGTGGGAGGAAACCCGAGCACCCGGGGAAAATCCACGCAGGTCACGGGGAGAACGTACAAATTCTGTACAGACAGCACCCGTAGTCAGGATGCAACCTGGGACTCTGGCGCTGTAAGGCAGCAACTCTACCGCAGCACCACCGTGCCATGCAGTCTGATTGAAAGATACAGCATGGAAACAGGCCCTTCGGCCCAGCGGGTCCATGCCGACCATTGATCATTCCCTACACATTAGGAGACAATTTACAGAGGCTGATTAACCTACAAACCAGCACGTCTCTGGAATGTGGGAGGAAACCGGATCAAATCAACAACATGCACACTCCACCCACAGACATCTCCTGAGGTCAGGATCGGACCCGGTCCTCCAGAATTTATTTTCACCTGAACAATTTTGAGGAGATTTTGTCATCAATAACAAATGCAAACATAAGAGACTGCAGATGGTGGTGCCTAGTGCAAAAACACACAAAAAACTGCTAGAGGAACACAGCAGGTCAGGCAGCATCTGTGGAGGGAATTAGACTGTCAACATTTCTAGTCGAGACCCTTCATCGAAAGAGTGGAGGAGAGGTCATAGCAAATGCAATGCTAGCATTTATTTTCAGGGGACTTGAATATAAAAACAGGTATGTAATGCTGAGGCGTTATAAGGTGCTGGTCTGATCGCATATGGAGTATTATGAGCAGATTTGAGCCCCGTATCTGAGGAAAGATTACTGGCCTTGGAGAGGGCCCAGAGGAGGTTTACAGTTCCAGGGATGATTGGGTTAATATATGATGAGCGTTTGACAGCACTGGGCCTGTATTCGCTGGAGTTTAGAAGGATGATGGGGGACTTCATGGAAACTTACTGAATAGTGAAAGGCCTGGATAGAGTGAATTCGGAGAGGATGTTTCCACTAGTGGGAGAGTCCAGGACCAGAGATCATTGGCTCAGAATAAAAGGACGAACCTTTAGAAAGGTGATGAGGATCCTCGTAAATCTTTTCTGAACCCTTGACAATTTCTTTCCTATAACATGGTGCCCAGAACTGAACGCAATATTCTATATGCGGTCTCACCAACGTCTTATACAACTGCAACATGACCTCCCAACTTCTATGAACATGAACTTATGAAGATCACCAGTATAAAGAGATGTGGGGGTTGGAGCAAGAGGCAGCAAGCGACAGGCGTATCCAAGTGAGGAGAGGTGGCTGAGTGGATGGGGTCAAGTGGAGATCACTGCAGAGGCTGGGACTGGCGGAGGTAATAGGGGTTGTGGGTAATGGAATCTGATCTCAGCGAAGGTGGACAATGGACCCAAGTAAAGGCTCTGTCTTACCTGTTTGCGGTCATCGGCGGTGAAGCGCGGCGTCGCCGGTAGCGAGGACCGCGCGGCAACGGCGAGAGCGCCGAGCCTATCCACCGGCGCGCCGCACGGATGCTGCGCGGGGACCGAGTTAATTCAAACACGGCGGGTCCCACGTGCTTGCGGTAAGTAAAAAAAAGGGCGGGCCGACTGCGATGACGTCGGCCCGCCGCACGTGACTCACGAGCGGCGGCTGTGGCGGCGACCATCCTGATCGCGGCGCTGTAGCGGTGGCTGTGCCTGCGGCCGTGCAGCACACGTGCCTCACTGGCGGAGGCTGTGGCAGTGGAGGTTTGACGCACGGCGCTCGAGCCACACTGGCGGCGGCCCGTGCGGGCGGCCGTGCCGCACTTGTGCATCACTGGTGGAGGTTGTGCGGTGAGTATATAGTTTTCGACATTGTCGATTTTATTTTAGCACCGTGCGGTGTTGGGAACACCGCCGCACGGCCCCGGAATTGTACGTTCTCTCGAGTGCGCGGTCTATGGCGTCAGATTCTTCCCGTTTCGCCGCCAATGACCGCAGACTCGTGAGACAGGCCTTTAAGGGAGGAGGGGTGGGCAGATGGGAACATAGAGTCTTAGAGACATGCACCATAGCAACAGGCCCTTTGGCCCAACTTCTCTATGCTGACAAAGGTGCACAATGTAAGCTAGTCCCTTTTGCATGCATTTGGCGCAAATCACTAAACCTTTCCTGTCCATGTATCTGTCCAAAAGTATTTTAAATGCTGTCGTGCAACCTGTATCAACCACCTCCTCCTCCAACTACTTGTTCCATACACCCAACACCATATAGTAGTATGAAGAAAGGTACCAACCCGAAACATCACCCATCTTTTTCTTCCAGAGATCAGTTCAGTTTCAGCGTTGTTTATTTGTCACGCATACCGAGGTACAGTGAAAAGTGTTTTGTTGCGTGCTAACCTGCTGCCTGACCCGTTGAGTTACTCCAGCACTTTGTGGATATCTTCATTATATACAGTTCCTTGCTACGCAGAAGAGTGCACCATAGAAATGGGCCCTTCAGCCCACAATGCTCGTGCTGATCATAATGCCAAATTAAACCGATCTCATCTGCTTGTACATGATCCATCTATTCCATGCACTTCCATGTGGGCTCCAGGAGGAAGGATGTGCTGGCTCTGGAGAGGGTTCTGAGGAGGTTTACAAAAATGATCCCATGAATGAGTAGGTTAACCTGCAAGCGTTTGTCAGCACTGGGCCTGTACTCGCTGGAGTTTAGAAAAATGAGGGGGGGGGGGGGGACCTCATTGAAACTTACTGAACATTGAAAGGCCTGGATAGAGTGGATGTGGAGAGGATGTTTTCACTAGTGGGAGAGTCCAGGATTTGAGGTCCTAGCCTTAGAAGTAAAGGACGTTCTTCTGGGAAGGAGATGAGGAGAAATTTCTGGATAGTTTTAAGGCAGAAATAGATAGATTCTTGATTAGTACAGATGTCAGAGGTTATGGGGAGATGTCAGGAGAATAGGAGGGAGAGATAGATCAGCCATGATTGAATGGCGGAGTAGACATGATGGGCCAAATGGCCTAATTCTGCTCCTATTCCTTATGACCTTCTGTGCCGATCCCAAAGTCTCTTAAGCGCCACTATCATATCTTCCTCCACCACCACCCCTGGCAGTTCCAGCTCCCACCGCTCTCTGTGTCAAAAAAAAATTACCCTGCACACGTCCATTAAACTTTCCTCCTGTCACCTCTCGTGTTGGATATTTCCACCCTGGGAAAAGGTTCTGACTCTCGACCCTATCTATGCCTCTCATAATTTTATATACTTCTAACAACCTCAACCTCTGCAATGAGATGTGTGGCAAGTTTCTTCCACAGAGGGTGGTGGGGGCCTGGAACGCACTGTCAGGGAGGGTGGTGCAACACTTAAAGTGGAAGGCTGTGTAGGACGGAACTGCAGATGCTGGTTTAATCCACAGATGGACACAAAAAGCTGGAGTAACTCAGCAGGACAGGCAGCATCTCAGGAGAGAAGGGATGGGTGACATTTCAGGTCGAGACCCTTCTTCACTCAGAGGTTGTTCTGATGTTGTCAAGCTGGAGAAGGTGCAGAGAAGAGTTACAAGGATGTTTCCAGGGCTGGAGGGCCTGGGCTATAGGGAGAGGTTGAGTAGGCTGGGACTCTATTCCTTGGAGCGCAGGAGGATGAGAGATGATCTTATAGAGGTGGACAAAATCCTGAGAGGAATAGATCGGGTAGACGCACAGTCTCCTGCCCACAGTCGGGGAACCGAGGACCAGAGGACTTAGGTTTAAGGTGAAGAGGGAAAGATTTAATCGGAACCTAAGGGGTAACTTTCTTACACAAAGGGAGGTGGGTGTATGGAATGAGCTGCCGGATGAGGTAGTATCACAAGGTTTAAGAAACTTTTGATAGACACATAAAGCTGGAGTAACTCAGCGGGTCATGCAGCATCTCTGCAGAAAAGAAATAGACCCGTTTCTGGCAGATTTTGGACAGGGACATGGATAGGATAAGGTTGGAGGGATATGGACCAAACGCAGGCAGGTGGGAGTAGTGTAGATGGGACATGTTGGTCGTTGTGGGCAGGGCGGGCCGAAGGGCCTGTTTCCGCACTGTATAGACTCTTGTAACCCCGAGTAAATGCAATTGGATAAAATTGGCGAGGCACACCAGACACGGCGGAGAAACACTTTTAATGGCGTTGAGATTATCAAGTACAGACTGGTTCGGTGCGCTGCAAGTTTCCTCGCTGTCTCGGTGCGACGGACGCTAAAACTGCGGTGCAAGGGAGCTTCAGAGAGAGAGAGAGCGAGAGAGACAGAGAGACAGAGAGAGGGGGTAGAGGGAGAGAGGGGGGGAGAGGGAGAGAGGGAGAGGGGGAGAGAGAGAGAGGGGGGGAAAGGGAGAGAGGGGGGGGAGAGGGAGAGAGGGGGGGAGAGGGGGAGAGGGGGGAGAGGGAGAGAGGGAGAGAGGGGGGAGAGGGAGAGAGAGACAGGGAGAGGGAGAGAGAGAGACAGACAGAGAGAGAGAGACAGAGAGAGACAGACAGACAGACAGGCAGACAGAGAGAGGGAGAGACGGAGAGAGAGGGAGAGAGAGAGACAGGGAGAGGGAGAGGGAAAGGGAGACAGACAGAGAGAGAGACAGAGACAGGCAGACAGAGAGAGAGACAGACAGGCAGGCAGACAGAGAGAGGGAGAGGGTAAGTGGGAGAGACAGAGGGAGGGAAAGAGAGACAGGGAGAGGGAGACAGAGGGAGGGAAAGAGAGACAGGGAGAGGGAGACAGACAGAGAGAGAGACAGACAGAGAGAGACAGAGAGAGACAGAGAGAGAGAGAGAGAGAGAGAGAGAGAGAGAGAGAGACAGGCAGACAGAGAGAGGGAGGAAGAGAGAGAGGGAGAGACGGAGAGGGAGGGACAGGGAGAGGGAGAGACATAGAGAGAGAGAAGGGTGAGAGGGGAGAGAGAGGGAGAGAGAGAGGGAGAGACAGAGAGTGGAGAGAGCGAGTGTGAGAGAGAGAGAGGGGGAGAGGGTGGGAAGGGGGAGGAGAGAGACAGAGAGACAGAGAGAGAGAGAGAGAGAGAGAGAGAGAGAGAGAGAGAGAGAGAGAGAGAGAGAGAGAGAGAGAGAGAAGGGGATCACAGCTGAACAGCCGTGCTCCGATGTCCCACAGCCTCTCCTCTCTTGCAAAGTGGGTCGGGACAAGGACAGATGATTTACCCAAATACGGGCGGATTTAAACCCCTCCCCGGCGCGGTGTCGCTGCCCAGCGCCACTCTCATCTGACAAGCTCCCTTTCGCCGTTTTGAAAGGAAGAGTTTTATTTACACATACACACACATATATCTATATTTTAAAGCTGGGGGTTTAGAAGGAGTTCAATGTCTCTTCCAATTTCACCCCCAGAGCCATTAACACATTGAACAGCCGGTTTATTTTTGTTTTCTCTGCATCGAATCTTATAAGGAATGATACCGAGAAAAGTCTCCGGAACAAGGCAGAGGATTATATTTTTTATACAGGATTGGACAAGTGATTTTTGAATCGATTTGTATTGGTGTCGAGGGGAGAGACTCGCCCGCAATGTTGCTTATGGGGATTTATTTAGCTTTGACACTTATTGGTAAGTACTAGGTACATTATTTTTTAAAATTTGTTTAAACTAAGCCCTGTGTATAACTCGCAGGGGGGGGGGGGGCTCTTGGAAAAGAGTCTGCAAAAAAAAACCACAATCATAAAATCCAGCAATTTGTAATTGTTTTGTGGTGTTGCAAATTGGCGTTTTTTGTCATGTTTTTTTTGGCAACGTTAACTGTGTGAACTGAGGGTTTTTGCACCAACAGTTTAGTTACAATGTCTTTATGAAGATTAGATTGGGGGGCGTCTATAATTGTCCCAACGTTGTCGGCTGCGTGTTCATTCTTTATTTTACCGCCGGGTAATGAGCTTGCAACTTTTCAATGAGAGCTCCATTAGTTTCTTATTTCCCCGTGCGATGAAATCTGTGTTTGGGAAATTGTTTGACCATCTGGCTAGTTCTGAGGGAGACTGCAAAAAAAAAAAGGGGGAGGGAGGGGAGACATTATTGGGCAGTTCAGACAACCCGAGGTCTTCAGATGTAGAGAGACAGAGAGAGAGGGATGAGATGGGGGAGGGAGGGATGGGGAGGGAGGGGGGGAGAGGGAGATGGGGAGAGGGGTGGGTGGGAGAGAGAGGGGGAGAGATAGATGGGGAGAGATAGATGGGGATGCAGGGGGGAGAAAGATGGGATGAGAAGGGGAGAGAGAGAGATGGGGGGAATAGAGATGATGGGGGAGAGAAAGATGGGAGGAGGAGTGAAATTGGGGGAGGGAGGGGAAGAGAGAGAGGGGGAGAGGGTTGGGGGAATAGCGATGTGGAGAGAGAGATGGGGCGGATAAAGTGGAGAGGTAGAGAGAGAGGGGAGATAAATAGGAGAGGTGGAGAGAGAGAGAAGGGGGAGACGGGGGGGGGTAAAGAGGAAAAGCAGAGAGAGGGGGGGATAAGATGAA